>JAJHSJ010000001.1:59372125-59502227 GCA_021015155.1 Magnolia officinalis
AATCTCCCTATCATGTTTCCCTGCCGCTCCACGAGCTCCACCACTCCGTTCTAATCGTTTCCCAGCGATTCCAGCACGTTTCTAGGTAAGAAACCCTAACCTAATCTGTTTGGGGTTTTGATAGTTGTAGGTTATGAAATAACTAACCTAAAGCATCCTATAGGTTACCAATCGCCAAATACGAAAGCTTAACAAACCTTCAACTTCGTTACGATTCTACGACAAAAGGTGCGGACTTAGGTGTATAGGTTATGTTTTCAACGCTTTCAATGTCAGATAATGATAGATTCATGATCTGCATGCAATTGCACATGTACAAGTGTTGTCCGTTTTCCGTTTCGATTAAAGATGAAGAATGTGGAATTTTACATACTCTAGGTATTTGTAGAAAGTACTGTATACGTATAAATTTTAGAAATGTGTTTGCCATGATTATTGCTATATTAAATATTATATATGGATAAAATACTTGTTTGACGAAAGGACTCGCCCTAATACATGTTTTTGTTAATTATACACTATGTATGTTAAAATAGTGTTTCTAAGTGTTTGTGAAAATGACCGAATGAGTATAGAATTTTCATTCGTGCTCGCCATGACTAATTGTCATGGATTTATGATTGTTGTATTGGCGATACCCCTTTGACGAAAGGATTTGCCCTAAATCACGCCACGGCCAATATACACTGCTTATATTAAAATGTGTGGCCCAAGTGTTTGTGGAAATGACTGAATGAATATGGAACTTGGATTCCTGCTTGCCATGACTATCCGTCATGGGTGTATGCGTGTTATGATTGGGGTAACTCCTCTAGTGAAAGGATTGGCCTTATACCTATGTGATCAACATATGTCACGTATGTCGGTGTATGTAGTCTAAGTGTTTGTTAAAACATTTGAATGAGTAGTAGTTTGTAAATTGTAATGTATAAGGGTGTTGAGATAAGATTCTCAACTCCTTTAACTATGTGTATGATTTCCTTGGATAGTTGTGTGATTAGGAATTGAATATGTACAAACTCATGCTGTGTGTTGGCTTCATAACATGCTCAACTGATTGTATGATATTTTCTATGTAATGCATATGTTTAAATTCATGTTTATGTTGTATGATCCGTCATGGGTGATGGGGGAGTGGAGCAACGAGTGCGTGCAATAGCCCTGGCAGCCCTAAACGGATAATATCAGACTTTGATTGTATGATTTGAACCTTGATCAATTACTGCTTTAACTATCTGCAATTGAATGTGATTGGGGCTATGATTATAGTCCAGGCAATCGGTAACGAGATTGAATTCATGGCTGAGATTCATTTGCCACGTGAGATGTGTTCGACGAACCCCAGTCGTACTTCGGTTGGCGATAGTAGTTGGCCACACAAAATGCTTATGCACTTCATATCGTTCAACTTCTGGTGCGCTCGAGCTAGGTTTGGTCGCTACTGCTTGAACCTATGGTACCAAACTTACCAGTGAAATCCCCTCTAACCATGGTACCTCGATCCGCTAAGACTCATGAGCCGGGCATGGTGGTATGGGACACTGTGGTTGAGCTGTCGGCCTACGCTGGGGCCTCGTGCCTCCTAGTAGTGACCAGTGAGCAACCAGACTCGTGAGCCGATTATGGTGGTATGGGACACTATTTCGTGCTGTCGGCCTACATTGATAAGGTGATGGGGGAGTAGTATAACCTTTGTGCGTAACAGCCCTGACAACCCTTTGTAGTGACCTCGAGCATACTCTGAATTTACGGTTGAGGCGACGAGTGTTGCCGCAATGTATAGAGTATGAACTAGGCCTGTATCTGTATAGTGATGAACCGTTAAAAAGGTGGTGATGGGGGAGTGGTATAACCTTTTGTGTGTAACAGCCCTGACAGCCATTGCAGTGACCTAGAAAAACCACCATCTTATGAGATTAACTAGGATTGACGACCCTAGAATGGATCATGTTTGGGAATGATACAAGGGAGGGTACCTTAGTTTCCCAATACTGCTGTTTGAAATGGACTAATAATTACTCGATAATCATGCTCATCATCGCACTGCATGTGCCTGGTAGATGTGGAGCACTGAGGGATGAACGCATTCGCGAACGTAAGATGGGTGTCGTATGAGGGTGGTTTGGTAAGGGCATAAATCATGTCATTTCATACTTGCATTAAATAAGAGTAGTTAGAATTATTTGATTGTACTGCATTATCATTACTGCTTAACTGAATTGATAACATGTTAACCTATGCTTTATTGTTCCACTTAGTTGGCCACTCATTCCCATGTTACGGGACGGTGTTTTAAAACATCCACCAGACCCTGTATCAGATGCAGGTATCACTGGAGCATAGGAGACTAAGCCCGACTTCTATGACGATCAGAAGGAGTTCTCCTACATGCAGTTCGCTGGAGGCTTCGCATAGGCTGTCCAGTGCTACGGGGCTACAGGGTTGACAATTTCAGTTGTTACTATTTTGACATTTTGATTCAGAACTAACATGTATATATACGGTGACTCAGTTAGTGTTCATACTCTGAAGATCGAGAATGTTTTGTTTTATATATATCTATATACACCTTTCAGTCTTCCGCTTACGTTTTATACATGGATTTGGAGTATGAATTATTGTTTTGGTAGAATCTCACTCATGTGTTATTGTACAACACAGACAACATTTAATCATCATTATCTATGTTGCATAAGTGATGTTCTGGAACTCGAGAGTTGAGTTACTACTCGACCCTCGATTTTTCGGGATGTTACACTAGGGAGCCTCATCGGAACCACTGATGTTGCGCTCCTGGGAGGCGAATCAATACGAGGCCTCTTGCCGAGGAAAGGCCTGCTCAACGTATCTGGTCGTGGCCTAGGCACCATAGGGCCACGAGAGCGTGTCAAACGGTCTACATCCTGCTCCGCCTGAATCGTCATATGAATCAACTCCGCATAAGATGATATACGGATACAACATATCTTCGACCGGATGTCAAGTCGTAAGCCCTCAGAGAAGCATCGAATCCGCATCTGCTCATCAGCAAGTATAGTCGGGACAAAGCGGCCCCAACTCAGTAAAGCGATGCTCATACTCTGTAACTGTTATGCCTCCCTGTCTGAGGCGCAAAAAACTCATTCTCCCTCTCGTGTCGGTAGGCCTGAGGGTAAAATTCTCGTGGAAACAGAACTCAAATGTTGTCCAGGTCCACACATATCCCACTGTGACGGTCCGTAGTATGCTGTCTCACCATAAGCTAGACTCCTTTTCGAACATGAAGGCGGCCAACTCAACCTGTCAACCTCAGAACAATGCAGCATCTTCAGTATCTTCGAGATGCGGTCTAACCAGTACTCAGCCTCCTCGGGTCTGTGAGAACTCGTAAAAGTCAGAGGCCTCAAGTGCTGGAATCGCTCAAGTAGACCGCGAGCACCCACGTCTCCCGTAGGGTATGCAACAGGTGTGGGCGGAGGCACATCCTCAGCCTGAGCAAAAGGCTCTGTAGGCTCAGCAGGACGTGTAGATGGCGAAGTGGAGTCGCACTCCCACCGTGAGATGATAAGACCGCAAGAATCTGCTGGTGCTGCTGCTGCATCAGCATCATCATCTTCTCAAACCTATCAGTAGGTGGAGTAGCCTGTGGCTCATACAGTGTCGAAGAGGATGCCCGGTTCTGCTAGCGAACCGGGGGTGTATAAGGTGGCAGTCCACCAGTAGGACCAGCAGAAGCCTGATGAGCCTAAACCTCGGTCCGTAGGACCACCTTTGCGGGAAGGAGTCTGGTCCATCGAGTCAGTGAGCAAGAGGGGTGCCGTGCTCCTCATATAATACCGTGACATGCCCTATACAACATAAGGTGCAACGCATGTAAGATGAAGTATAGCAACACAATACCCAATCACTTAAGCATTCCACACACATCATAGCAAAAGAAGTTGCATGCTTTTCATTTACCAAAATTGTCACAATACATGGATAACAGCGTTACATGAATCATGATTGAAGATGCATGTGAGCTAATTACAACCAAACTTCAAATACTTAAAACATACTACTAACTACTACTACATCCATCAATATGAAAACATAAACCGCCTAATGCTGCGGTAACCAAAACAACTACAAGACATCAGTACGGATGGCTAGGAATCCGAGTCTGGCGATGGAGGAGGGGCATCCTTGTCCTGTACATAGCACAGGATGGTCTTCAACGTGCGAGTTACTTTCTTGAACTTGTTGTTCACGAAGGCCCGAAGATCGACAACATTTTGTCGTAGGGCAGCCTGACCCTCCTCAAGTTAGGCTATGCGAGCGTCCTCGCTGCCTGAGCAGCGTCCGGCTCTGGTGCTCCAGGAGGAGAGCTCTCCTTAGTATCCTGAGCCTCTTCTTCTTCTTCCTGTATCTCATCACCGCTTCTTTCTTCGTTCCCTACCTCAAGGTCAATACTCTCCTCACCTACGCTATCCGACTCTTTTCCAGACTCGTCGAGTCGGGCTTGCCGTTGTTGAGGGATGATCTTCATGTTGTTAAGCGTAGCCTCACTTATGACCCGGACTGGCGCAGGTCTTTCATGTTAAGGCTATAGCCGACATCTCGAGCCATCTTGCATATCAGGCGGCCAAATGGGAGCGAGAGGTCGTTCCTAACAGATTGAACGACCTAAACTATCTGAAGTAGGACGAACGTGGGCAGGCATAAGTTGTTCCCATGTCCAATCCTGTATAGGAAGTCCACCATCAACCGAGTACACTCCGTGCGGTTACCCCACCGTGGATACACATTATATGTGAAAATGTGGTGAAGCAAATGGAAGTCATTTGTCAACTTCGACGACGAAAGACAGTTTCCTCGCGTCCAAGAAACCCGTCGACCATAAAGGTATCGCGTACGAGACAATCCCTTTCTCGCACACTCTTGAAGAAGTTGTCATTAGGAAGCACTTCACCTCGTGGGATCTTCATGATCCGAGCCATCTCAACCATAGTAATTGTCGCACTATGCCCCTCACAGAGACTGTGAACTGAAGAGGCTCCAACGATGGGTATATGATATGGGCGTAGAAGGCACGAACCGTGTTCTCACATGCAAGAGACTCACCTTCAAATATAGGACCCCATTCAATGTCCACCAAGCGGTCCATCATCGCGTGTAGCCCAAACATCCTCTCATCCACGTGAGCTTCAAACACAATCTTACGGTCAGCAAAATGACCGTATTCGAAGCCTATCGGAAAACCATTTCTGATCAGAAGTTGGGGATCTAGGTCTCGCTTCGACCTATGCTTCGGACTGTGCTAGGGCTCGCTTCAACATCCAATCCTCTCCTCGAACAGGTTGGAGGGCTAGGCCCAACTTCATCTGCGGTAGTCTTTCTTTTCCCCATAAGAGAAAAGGACGACAGAGACGGAGAAAATGGCCGAAACAATGGGCGAAGAAAGCCATGGAAAGTGAAGATAAGATAAGAGAGAGAAAGGGCTGCTCTCTTTGTTTCTCCACGGACTTGGGTCTCAACAGTGGTTTTGTAAAGGCCCAAACGACCAGGGTTTAAGAAGAAAAATGAAGAGATGGAGGGGTAGGGGGGTGTGCACGAATTGAGACGAAATAGAGAGTGTATGGGCAGAAGTGAGAGAGAAATGGAGAGGATAGGGGGTAGGGTTGCTGTGAACAAAGGAGAGGGATGGGTTGTGACCGAAAATAAGGGTTTTGACGATTGAGAGGGAGAGTTGAGAGAGGAGGCAGCAAGTTGGAGGGCTTGGAAGGGTAGAAAGGAGGAAAGGGGGCAAACGAAATAGAAATAGGGGCCCCCATGCGATTTCCCGGGCCCCACACGTGTCCTGGGGTCAGGACGACCCTGACCAGATCCGGCCTAACCAGACCCGACAGACCCAACCGCGGTGACCACGGCTCCGCCGCGGTCCGATGGGGCGGGCGGCGCGGCACCTCCGTGGTAGGGTGGTGTTCACCACCCTCCCAAGGTGCCAAAGACACCCTGGGTCTGTCTTGGGTCCCCTTAGATTAGCTCGGGGAGGCCCACGACTCCGTTCCATTCCGTTCCAAATTTGGGTAGTTTCAAGAAGTTCTGATCTAAACTGACATTTACTGAGTTTTAAACAGGGGGTTGGGTGGATTGTGATCTAGACCCGTCAATAGATGACCTATAAGTGTTTTGGGATTGACTCGTGCGACTAGGGTTGGGTACAGACTCGATTTCAACGTTCGTTTCAGTGAACTTTGCCATTGGACGAAACTAGGATGCCTAAGACTGTTACTACATTGTTCTCGCACCCTCCTATGTCAAAAGGCGTCAGCGTACGTCGTGGGAACATAACTCAGGTCCGGTTTAATTAAAATCATGCTCTGATACCAACTTGTAATGCCCTGAAATCGAGGGTCGAGTAGCAACTCAACTATCGAGTTCCAAAACATCACTTATGCAACATAGATAATGATGATTAAATGTTGTCTGTGTTAGTGCAATAAACATGAGTGAGATTATACCAAAATAGTAATTCATACTCCAGATCAATTGTATAAAGGCAAGCGGAAGACTGAAACTGAATATAATTGTATGTACAAGAAACAAAACCATCTCAATCTCCAGAGTACGAACCCAACTGAGTCACCATATACATGTATCTGTTTTACGATCAAAATGTTAAAAGTACAACTAGAGAAGTAAGCCCTGTAAGTCCCATCGATCCAGGCAGTCTAGGCAACGCCACCAGAATACTACATATACGAGAACTCATCCTGGTCCTCGTCGTAGTCCGGCTCAGCCTCCTGAGTCGTCACCTCATCTGCACCTAAGACAGAGTTTGGTTGGTGTGTACAACACCATCCCTAACGTGGGAGGTGAGTAGCTAACTCAGTGGAACAATAAAGCATAGGTTAACATGTAATCAATTCAGTCAAGCAGTAATGATAAAGCAGTACAATCGAACAATCCTAACTACTATTATTAATGCAAGTATGAAATGCAGTCATGATGCATGCCCTCACCGACATACTCCCTCATGTGACACGATCTTACGTCCGCGGCATGCGTTCATTCCTCAGTGCTCCACATCTTCCAGGCACATGCAGTGCGATGATGAACATGATTACTGAGTTGTTATTAGTCCATTGCAAATAGCAGGATTGGGAAACTAAGGTACCTCCCTTGTATCATTCCCAAACATGATCTATTATAAGGTCGTCAAACCTAGATAATCTCATAGGCTGTCAGGGCTGTTACACGAAATCGTTACACCACTCCCCCATCACCTTTTTAACAGTTCATCACTAATTGATACAGGCCTAGTTCATACTCTATTCATCGCGGCAAAAACTCGTCGCCTCACCGCAAATTCAAAGTATGCTCGAGGTCACTACAAAGGGCTGTCAGGGCTATTACTCGCAATCGTTGCACCACTCCCTATCACCTTATCAATGTAGGCCGACAGCACGAATATAGTGTCCCATACCACCATAATCGGCTCACGAGTCTGGTTGCTCAATGGACACTACGGGGAGACTGGGGCTGACGCACTCACAACACCACGAAACCCCAGCGTAGGCCGACAGCTCGACCACGGTGTCCCATACCACCATGCCCGACTCATGAGTCTTAGCGAATCGCGGGTACCATGGTTACGGGATTTCACTGGTAAGTTTGGTACCCTAGGTTCAAGCAGAGGCGTCCAAACATGGTGAACATACATAAGACAGATCGGGTTGCTTGACGAGCTCGGCTAGCTCAAGCGCACAACAAGTTGAACGATATGAAGTGCATAAGCACTTCGTGTGGCCAGCCCACTATCGTCAACCGAAGTACGACTCGGGTTCGTCGAACACATCTCTCGTGGCGACTGAATCTCAACCACAAATTCAGTTTCATTGCCGAATGCCTGGACTACATCATAGTCCCAAACTCAATCCATTCATCATGTAATCATGTGAGAGACGATCCACCGTAATGGATTCCATAGTTCAAGAATTCCAAAACATAAGCATATTATGAAACAGAATTTACAATCAAAGCATATTGAAACACAAACATGATTTCACACATAATCAGTTCATATATACAACCGAATTTATAATAAAATGTACATGTAGGAAATCATTCACACAAGTTAGGCAACCGAGATTTGTATCTCAATCCTCATACAAAGTGTACTAGGTAATACCTAGCACATTCAAACATTTTCACAAACACATAGACTACATACATCATCATACATGATGTATGATGATTACACATGCGTTAGGCCAAATTCTTTGTAACGACTTGAAAATTTTCGTACAATGGCTAAAGTACCACCTAGACCAGAAATCACTTAGGATTAAATCCTTTAGAAATTTGACAAAGTTAACTAAGTGTTAAACTAGATTATCCATAAAATCCATTTGAATCGCTTTAAATACGATCTGCAAGACCCAAAACTTGTAGAATCATTGACACTAGGTTACCCTAAACTCTAGGATCAAACTCATTACCCGACTGCTCTCGGGGAGCACGTTGAAACTCCGTATCAGGTCTGTACCGCGCATCGGGAGTCTGAATAATACGAGGTTAAGGACTTAGGACCGCCTCGCTGGTCTTGACAAACCATCTCGAAAATCAAACCCAGACAGTGTGCCACGGCTGTTCGCTTGAGTCCAGAGTGAGAGAGTGTGAAAACACTTGTTTCTTTTACAAAATAAATATCTTGAATAGTGATCTGGCACGTGTCGCTTGCGGACATTTTGTAAGCAACCAGACCATCAGAATCTGACCCAAATACACCCTCGGATCAGGAAAAATTTCATAAACATATCCATGTACTTGGAATTTTGGATCAAGACCCACTGACCGTTGAATTGAAACTGGTCCACCACGTGTGATCTGGGAATCTGATTGAAATGAAAACTTAACTTTACCTGGATCCAAGGTTGGTGAGCTTAAGTCTGACCTTTGGCTCAAGGAAGCCCGCCAGAAGTCCTCCGTTGAGCTGGAAAAGTGCCGCTTTGGTTATAACCTAAGTATACCTTGTCCACAAGTCTATTTCAGAGAGTTTTTAGGCTATATACGGACGTTAGAATACTCTCTCTCACAGCCATACGAATTTGAGAAAAATCCTAAGTGAGTGAGAGAGAGAGAAAGAGAGAGAGAAAGCTAGAGAGTTGTGGGAGATCCTTCCTACTACTATACCCTGCCGCTACACAAGCTGCGCCACCCCTTCTTGTCGCTTTCCCAGCGATACCGACTTCTTTTTGAGGTAAGAAACCCTAACCCTAATCTGTTTTGGGGTGTGAAGGTTGTAGGTTATGAAATAGCTAACCTATTTTATTCTTTAGGCTACCAAACTGTCGAATACGGAGGCTTAGCAAACCTAGCTGATTCGTTGCGATTCTACGGTATAAGGTGAGGACTTTAGGTGTATAGGTTACGCTTTTCAACGCTTTCAATGTCAGATAATGATAGATTCATGATCTGCATGCAATTGTACATGTACAAAGTGCTGTTTGTTTTCCATTTCGATTAAGGATGTAGAATATAGAATTTTACATATTCTAGATATTCGTAGAAATACCGTATACGTATAAATTTTGGAAATGTGTTTGACATGACTAATTGTGGTATGAATATATTATATATGGATAAAATATTGATTTGGCGAAAGGACTCACCCTAATACATGTCTTGCCTATATACACTATGTATGTTGAAATTGTGTATTTTAGAAAGTACCGTATACGGATAAATTTTGGAGATGTGTTTGCCATAATTATTTGTTGTATGAATATATTTTATATGGATAAAATACTTGCTTAGCGAAATGATAGCCCTAATACATTTTTGCTAACATACACCATGTATGTTGAAATAGTGTATTCTAAGTGTTGTGAAAATGCTTGTGAGAGTAAGTGCTTGGATGTTAGTGCCTTAGGTAGGTGTTGAGATGGGGTTCTCAACTATCTTAGAGACATGTATGATTTCCTCCATGTGGTTGTTTACTTTAACCACTTACTTATGAAATATATGTATTTGTATTCCTATTTATATAGTGCTTTTATAATGCTTTTATAACATGCTTTGTAACATGTTTTATAACATGCTTTATGACATGCTTGTTAACATGCTTGAATTACTTTGTTTATTATGCTTTACTCCACATGCTATGAGTAAGGATTAATTGAGTTTGGGACTATGTCTATAGTCTAGACAATCGGTACCAGACTTGAGATCGTGGTTGAGATTCATGTCGCCACGAAAGATGTGTTTGACGAACCCGAGTCGTACTTCAGTTGAGGATAGTGGTTAGGCCACACGAAGTGCTTATACACTTCATGTCGTTCAGTTGATTGTGCGCTCGAGCTAGTCAGGCTCGTTAAGTAACCCGATATGTCTAATGTATGTTCACCATGTTTGGTTGTTACTGCTTGAACCTAGGGTACCAAACTTACCAGTTGAATCCTGTTAACCTTGGTACCTCGATCCGCTAAGACTCATGAGCCAGGCATGGTGGTATGGGACACCGTGGTCGAGCTGTCGGCCTACGCTGGGGCCACGTGCCTTCCCGTAGTGAGCAGTGAGCAACCAGACTTGTGAGCCGATTATGGTGGTATTAGAAACTATATTCGTGCTGTCAGCCTCCATTGATAAGGTGATGGGGAGTGGTGTAACCATTGTGCGTAACAGCCCTGACAGCCCTTTGTAGTGACCTTGAGTATACTCTGAATTTGCGGTGAGGCGACGAGTTTTTGCCGTTGTGTATAGAGTATGAACTAGGCCTGTATCTGTATAGTGATGAATCGTTTAAAAAGGTGATGGGGGAGTGGTATAACCTTTGTGCGTAACAGCCCTGGCAGTCTTTACAGCGACCTAGAAAACACACCATCGTCTGAGATTATCTAGGACTAACGACCCTAGAATGGATCATGTTTGGGAATGATACAAGGGAGGTACCTTAGTTTTCCAATACTGCTGTTTGAAATGACTAATACAACTCGGTAATCATGCTCATCATGCATTGCATGTGCCTGGAAGATGTGGAGCACTGAGGAATGCAAGCATGCCGCAAACGTAAGATGGTGTGCACGAGGGAGTGTGTGGTGGGGCATAGATCATGACTGCATTCATAGTTGCATTAATAAGAGTAGTTAGTAGTGTTGATTATACTGCTTTATCATTACTGCTTAACTGAGTCGATAACATGTTAACCTATGCTTTATTGTTCCACTGAATTAGCTACTCACTCCCATGTTATGGGACGGTGTTGTACACACCAACCAGACTCTGTCTCAGGTGTAGATGAGATGACGACTCAGGAGGCTGAGCCAGACTATGGCGAGGACCAGGACGACTTCTCATTTATGCAGTATTCTGGTGGCTTTGACTAGGCTGCCAGGATCACTAAGTTAGCTACTCACTCCCACGTTACGAGACGGTGTTGTACACACCAACCAGACTCTGTCTCAGGTGTAGATGAGATGACGACTCAGGAGGCTGAGCCGGACTATGGCGAGGACCAGGACGACTTCTCATTTATGCAGTATTCTGGTGGCTTTGACTAGGCTGCCAGGATCAACGGGTCTTGCAGGGATTACTCCTTAGTTGTACTTTTGACATTTTGTTCATAAAACAGATATATGTATATGGTGACTCAGATGGATTCATACTCTGGAGTTTGAGAAAATTTTGTTTCTTTTACATACATATATATACAGTTTCAGTCTTTCGCTTACCTTTATACAATTGATCTGGAGTACGAATTACTGTTTTGGTATAATCTCACTCATGTTTATTGCTCTAACACAGACAACATTTAATCATCATTATCTATGTTGCATAGGTGTTCTGAAACTCGGGAGTTGAGTTGCTACTCGACCCCCGAATTTCATGGTGTTACATTCTTTCACTAGGGAGGTACCCCGTATATCACGTGCGTACACCTTTGACAGATGAACCTGGCATACATGGATACAAGTTCCATGTCTAGTGAAACATTTTCACAAACACTTAGGCTGCGCACTTAGTCACATATATGTATTTTTGTGATAACGTGAATTAGGGCAAGTCCTTTCGCTAAGGAGTTGTCACACATGTACTAAGCATATATTTATGACAAATAAACATGTTGAACACAAATCCAAATTCCAAACATTTCCAAACATTTCAACATATGCATAGATTAGCCTAATTCCTATATAGTTCATGTAAACCCGTATAACGAAACAGACGACACATTTTGCATGTGAAATAGCATCCACGTCAGTCATAAATCATTAACCAACATTGAAAGCCTTGAAAACCATAACCTATACACCTAAAGTCCGCACCTTATGCCGTAAAAGCGTAAAGAACGTGATTGATTTGCTAAGCTTTTGTATACGGCGATTCGACAACCTAGAGAGTGAAATAGGTTAGCTATTTCATCACGTACAACTATCAAAACCCCAAATCAGTTTAGGTTAGGGTTTCTTACCTATAAATGAAGCTGAAAATTGATGGGAAAGCAACGAGAAGTGAGTGGTGAAGCTTGTGTAGCAGCAGGGAAAAGGGTAGAAGAATCCTCCCACAACTCTCTCACTTTCTCTCTCTTTTCTCTCTCTCTCTCTAGAGTTTTCTCAAATTTCTATGGGCTGGATATGAGAGGGTTTAAGGTCCTTATATAGGCTAAAAGTCACCAAAACGGACTTAAGGTCAAGGTATACTTAGGTTATAACAAAGTGAGTTCGATTCGATCCAACAGAGCACTTCTGACGGCCCCCTTTTCAGTGTGCGGTCGGACTTAAGCTCACTAGTACTGGATCTAGGTACCATTAAGTTTTCATTCCAGTAGTAGGGTTTCCTGATCACAAATGGTGGACCAGTTTCAGTTCAACGGTCGGGATCTCAATCTGAAATTTCAAGTACATGGATATGTTTGGGCAAATATCCCTGATCCGAGGGTGTAATCTGACCTGATTCTGACGGTCAGGTTGCTCAATACTGAACTGCAAGCGTCACGTGCCAGATTTCATAAATCCTTATTTATTTTGGAATTATTTTCATGTTTCTCACACTCTTCGCTCCAGGGTCATGGTGAATACTTCGGACATAGTTAGGACTTGATTTCCGGGGTGGTAGTCAAGTCCAACTAGGCGGTCATATCGATGTACTTTCAGAACAATCAGACTTTCGACGTGCGGTCTAGATCCAATACGAAGTTTCAAGGCATTCTCGAGAGCAAATGGGAAGAGAGATTTATCCTAGATTGTAGGGTAACATAGCGTCAATGATTCTGTAAGTTTTGTGCCTTGCAGATCGTATTTAATGTGTTTAGTGCGGATTTCGTATGAACTCTAGGTTTGCACTAGGTAACCTTGTCTAATTTCTAAAGGAATTGATCCTAAGCGATTTCTACCTGAGGTGGTACTCGGGCCATTGTACGAAATTTTCTGAGTCGTTACAGGTATGCTGACACAGCACATCTTCAACCGAATGTCAGGTCGTAAGCCCACAGAAAAAATGTTTTATCCGCATCTGCTCGTCAGCAAGTATCGTAGGGACGTATCTGCCCAACTCAGTAAATCGTTGCTCGTACTCAGTAACTGTCATGCCTCCCTGCCTGAGGCGCAAGAACTCATTCTCTCTCTCATGTCGGTAGGTCTGAGGGTAGTACTTTTCATGGAAATGAAACTCGAAAGCTGCCTAAGTCCATACGTAGTCAACAGCGACTGTCCGTAGGACACTATCACACCACATACTGGCCTACTTCTCAAACATAAAGGTGGCCAACTCAACCTGCTCTGACTCGGTACAATGCAGTATCCGTAACATCTTGGAGATGCGGTCTAGCCAATATTCAGCCTCCTCGGGTCTGTGAGAACCCGTAAACGTAGGAGGCCTCAAGCGCTGGAATCGATCGAGAAGGCCACTAGTACCCAAATTTCCCGTAAGGTATGCAGCAGGTGCAGGCAGAGACACATCCTCAGCCTGAGCAGAAGGCTCTGTAGTCTTAACAGGACGTACAGATGGTGAAGGAGGAGTCGCACTCCCACCCTGAGATAAGGCCCCTGCAATAGTGGCCAACCGATCCCTTCCACATGGGATCTGAAACTGCAAGGGTTCAAGCGTAGGCTCGTGAATGTTGGCATAGAAAGTTCGGACAGTGCTCGCATTGGCGCGATACCCGCCATCAAATAGTGGACCCCAATTGGCCCCTTCTAGGAACTCGAGCAACAGAGATTCTCCAAAGAGCCGCCCATCCACCTGAGCTTCAAAAAGGACCCTACGGCCCTCATAAACTCCATGAGACAGCTCTGCCAACAGAGCCCTTCCAGCAGGAGTCCGGGGATCAAGATCCCGCTTCGTTCGAAACTCCCGATTGGCGCTCGTGCTCGCGGCTACGCCTCTTGACCTCCTTGAATGCGTAGGGCGACTAGGTCGGGCCTCATCCACGGCCCCCTTTCTCTTTCCCATGAGAGAAAGGACGGTGAAAATTGAGAAAATGGCCGTAACGAACTCAAAGAGGGCCATGGAAAGTGATGATTAAGGGGGAATAGGGGCTGAAGTTTTTGGTTCTCCACGGATTTGAGCCTCAACAGAGGTCGTACAGGCCCAAATGATAAGGATTAAATAAAGAAAATGAAGAGATGAGATGGGTTAGAGAGCTCACATGATTTTGAGCCACGAATGGGAGATGTACGGGCTCAAATGAGAGAATGGGGAGGGTAAGCAGTAATGGAGGAGGGTTTACAACAAGGTGATGGAGAGGATGCACGAAAATAGGAGAGGGATCGATTGGTGAGGTTGTTTTTGTCAAAAATCAGGAACTTGGAAGAGAAAAGAGAGCTTGGGGGTGTGGTTTGTGAAGGATTTAGGTGTTTGGGAGTGTTTTAAGCCATGACCCACAACTCAGGGGGTCACCCTAGACCCCAAAGACCATCGTCCCGAACTGCCCGCCCGGGCCAGCCCGTTAACCGGTGAGGCCTCGCTAACTCGGCGAGGGCCTCGCCACTCTTTGAACAAACTGGCGAGCCTCGCCATTTGGGCGAGGACCTCCTGCCCCCTAGGCCCCAAAAAGGTCTGGGTCCCACTCTGGGTCCCTTTGGATTAGCGTGGGTAGGCCCACGACTCCGTTTTGAGTCGTTTAAGGTCGTTTTGGGAAGTTTCTGATACATACTTGTATTTACCGACTTTTGACGGCTGGGATGGGGTGAGTTGTGATCTAAACCCGTCGTTTGACGGTCTAGAAATATTTTGGGGTCGACTCATGCTATCACGATTGAGTACAGACTCAAACAAAATGACCAATTTCAGTGAACTTCGCCGATTGGCGAAATCGGGATACCTATGACTATTTTTACATTTTTCTCGCACCCACCTAAGTCGAAAGGCGACAGCATACGTCGTGTGACCATAACCCAGGTCCGGTTTAATCCAAATCATGCTTTGATACCAACTTTTAACGCCCTGAAAATCGGGAGTCGAGTAGCATCTCAACACCCGAGTTCCAAAACATCACTTATATAACATAAATGCTTATGATTAAATGTTGCTATATTAGTGCATTAATCATGAGTGGGATTATACCAAAACAGTAATTCATACTCCAAATCAAGTTATAAAACGCAAGCGGAAGACTTAAAGATGTATAAATGTATATAAAGCTAGAAACGGTCACAATCGGTCTTCAAAGTATGAACACCTTACCTTGTCACCATATACATGTATTAGTTTCAAAATCAAAATGCCAAAAAAAGTGGTACAACTATAATGGTAAACCCTGTAGCCCCATCATCTGAATGGTGTAAGCAAAGCCTCCAGAGAACTGCATGTAGGAGAAATCGTCCTGATCATCGTAGTAATCAGGCACAGCCTCCTGCATCTCGTCGATACTTGCATCTAAGACAGAGTCTGGTGGATGTCCAAAACACCGTCCCGTAACGTGGGAGTGAGTAGCTAACTCAGTGGAACGATAAAGCATAGGTTAACATATTATCAATTCAGTCAAGTAGTAATGATAAAACAGTACAATCAAACACTCTTAAATACTCTTATTAATGCAAGTATGCAATGCAGTCATGATGCATGCCCTCCCCAATGCTCCCTCGTGCGACACCATCTTACGTCCGCGGCATGCGTTCATCCCTCAGTGCTCCACAACACCAGGCACATGCAGTGCTATGTTATGAGCGTGATTACCGAGTTGTTATTAGTCCTTTTCATACAACAGTATTGGGAAACTAAGGTACCTCCCTTATATCATTCCCAGACAATGATCCATTCTAGGGTGTCAGTCCTAGGTAATCTCATACGATGATGCGGTTCTAGGTCGCTGTAAAGGCTGTCAGGGCTGTTACATGCACTCGTTGCACCACTCCCCGATCACCTTATCAATACAGGCCTAGTTTATACTCTGTTTACTACGGGAAGACTCGTCGCCTCACCACAGATTTAAAGTATTCTCGAGGTCACTACAAAGGGCTATCAGGGCTGTTACAGGCAATCGTTACACCGGTCCCCCATCACCTTATCAGTGTAGGCTGACAACTAGAATATAGTGTCCCATACCACCGTATTCGGCTCATGAGTCTGGGTTGCTCACTGGTCACTACAGGGAGACACATCAACCCAACGTAGGCCGACATCTCGACCACGGTGTCTCATACCACCATGCCCAGCTCATGAGTCTTAGTGGATCAAGGTACCGAGGTTAAGCGGGATTCACTGGTGAGTTGGGTACCTTAGGTTCAAACAGAGGCATCCATACATGGTGAACATACATGGTAGATCGAGTTACTTGACGAGCGCACATGCATCGATCGACATGAAGTACATAAGCACTTCGTCTGGCTAACCACTGCCGACGACTAACACACGACTCGAGTTCGTCAAAACGCCCTACGTAGCAAATGAATCTCAACTACGACTTTAAGCTTGTTACCGATTGCCTGGACTATAACTTTGCCCCAATCACATTCAATCCATAACCAGAAAGCATGTATAGTAGTCAAAGCATAAGTAACAAGTAATTCAAACATGTTAACAAGCATGTTATAAAGTACAATGTAAGCAGGAAATACAACACATACATTTCATAAGTAAGCGATTAGATTAAACAACTTGCATGGAGGAAATCATACACATCTCTAAGGTATTTGAGAATCCTATCTCAACACCAACCTAAAGCACTATCTCTTAAGTACTTACTCATACAAGCATTTTCACAAACACTTAGACTACACTTATTTAACATACCTAACGTATATTAGCCAAAACATGTATTAGGGCGAATCCTTTCGCCGAGAAAGTGTTACACACATATATAGCATATACACATAGTAATTAATCATGGCAAACATACTTTCATATATTGTACGTATACGGTATTTTCTATAATTATGCCGAATACATTAAACGCCATAATTTGCATATGTAACTGAATTGCAAAACGAACAGCGCATTTTGCATATGAAATAACATCCAGATCATGAATCTGTCATTATCTGACATTGAAAACTTTAAAAACCATAACCTATACATCTATAGTCCGCACCTTACGCTGTAGAAGCGTAACCAAGTTGACAGAAGTACTAAGTCTTTGTCGAGGTTGATATGACAACCTAAATCACGAGTTGAGTCAGCTATTTTGCTACTTGCAACATTGGAAACCTTAGAACAGATTAGGGTTAGGTTTTTCTTACCTAGGAATGAAGCGGAATCGCCGGAAAAGCAATTAGATCGTGATGGTTAAGCACGTAGGATAGCAAGGTAGAGTATCAGGAAGAATCTCTCACTCTTCTCACCATTTTCTCCCTTTCTCTTTCTCTCTCCTAGGGTTTCTCTCAAATTCGTATGGGCTGAATGAGAGAGGGTTTAAGGTCCTTATATAAGCTTAAAACTCATTAAATTAGACTCAGGGCCATGGTATACTTAGTTTATGTCCAAATACGGACTGTTCCGTCTCAACGGAGCACTTCTGAAGCCCCCCCTCAGTCAAAGGTCGGACTTAAGCTCACCGACCTTGAATCTAGGTCGAGTTAAAGTTTTCGTTCCAGTCGGGTTCCCAGATCACACGTGGCGGACTAGTTTCAGTTCAACGGTCACTAAAACTCGATCAGGGTTACAAGTACACGGACATGTATGAGAAATGTTCCCTGATCCGAGGGTGTATTTGGGTCAGATTCCGACGGTCCGATTGCTTATATTTATCCCGCAAGTGACAAGTCTTAGATTACTTAAATTCAATTTAATTTCTAAAGAAAACCATGTTTTCTCACACTCCTCGCTCCGTGCTCAAGCGAATAGCCCTGAGACACTATCTGGTTTTGATTTCCGAGATGATTGTCAAGCCCACCAAGGCAGTCCTTATTCTATAACTTCGTATTATTCGGACTTTCGATATGCGGTCCAGATCTGATACGGAGTTTCAATGTGCTCCCGAGAGCAGCTGGGTAATGAGATTGATCCTAGATTTTAGGGTAACCTAGCGTTAATGATTCTACAAGTTTTGGGTCTTGCAGATCGTATTTAAAGTGATTAGTGCAGATTTCATATGTAATCTAGTTTAACACTAGTTAATCCTCATCTAATTTCTTAAGGATTTGGTCCTGAGTGATTTCTGCCTGAGGTGGTACTCGGGGTCTTTGTACGGGATTTTCCGAGTTGTTACACTGTTAGACCTTTTCAGAGGAACCTCGTTCTGATACCAATTGAAATTACGGTTTATACCACTGATACTGAAGAATGAATATGAGACAAGGTCCTGAGGGGGGGTGAATAGGACTTTGTAAATATTTTTGCCTATTTGAAAATCCTAATTGCCTAAACTTAAACATCATTCAATTGAAAGCAAGTAAGGCAATATAACTCTAAAGGCTTCCAAGCCAATAGAGGGTCCAATCACAAAGGCTATTCAAGATGTACAAATAAAACAATTAGCCTAATGTTGTGAGCTTGTGTATGGAATGTGCTTCTTATCGATCTTAAACATTCATCTAATCATGCATAAACAATCAATCATTCAAACTTAAATAAACATGATTAAACATATGCACAAATCACAATTCCAAACACAAGCATATATAGTCGTTCGACTACTTGCCTACTCCACTCCCGACAACCGTACTCTCTCCTAGAGTGTGTAAAATTTCACTATGAATGGTTTTAAAATAGGTTCACCATTAACCTTCACAGCCCTACACAAAGGACTCAACAATTTATGTTCTTCACACTAGCAAAGGTCCTACACTAAGAACCTATGTTTAGGCGCACCGTCTATGGTCTCACACTAGGCACCTCTGTTTAGGCCCACCGACCAAGGTCCCACACAAGGCACCTACGTTTAGGCCTACCATCTAAGGTCCCACACAAGGCACCTACACGAATTGTTGATAGCAAACTCTTAGCCCCAATCCTACACGAGGATATAGAACTAAACTTTGGACTCTTAATAATGACATTACTTGTGGAATGAGTCCTCTCTTGTAGCTTGTTTGGGTTGCTTGATCTTCGCTCTTGCGTGCTTGAATCAGCTCCCCAATGCTCCCTTAATCACTATGTTGTAGTTTACCTGTTGTGCAGCTCACGATCAAGAACCTTAAATGATGTTCCTATAAAGGAAACAAGGTAATGGGAGTTGTTGTTGAATATCTAACGAAGGTTATGTAACGCCCTGAAAATCGGGGGTCGAGCATAAACTCAACTCCCGAGTTCCAGAACATCACTATGCAACAAAATGAATGATGATTGAATGTTGACTGTATTCGTGCATTGAACATGAGTGAGATTAAGCCAAAACAGCATATCATACTCCAGAGACAGTTAAATTTGCAAGCGGAAGACTGTGATAGATAGATAAAATATATAACTTATGATGAGTCTCCGGAGTGTGATAACATTACCAGGTTAAATAAATACAAGTCAGTTCTAAAATGTACCAAATGTGAGGAAGTGTAATGCCTCCTATCCCATGTACCATAGCCCCGTCAATACAATATCAGGTCTTCATTGACCTGCCAGAGAGATACAGATAGGAGAATTCCTCCTATCATCACAGAAGTAGTCCGGCTCTGCTTCACAAGCATCGCCATCACCTGAAACTCAACAAATCTGGTGGGTGTTCGGAACACCGTCCCGTAACGTGGGAGTGAGTGATCAACTCAGTGGAACAGTAAAGCATAGGTTAACATGTTATCAATTCAATCAAGCAGTAATGATAAAGCATTACAAATCAAACAATTCTAACTACTCTTATTAAATGCAAGAATGAAATGACATGATGCTGTATGCCCTTGCCAAACCACCCTCAAGCGACATCATCTTACGTTCGCGAATGCTTACTCCCTCAGTGCGCCACATCTACAAAGCACATGCGGTGCGATGATGCTCATGATTACCAAGTTTTTATTAGTCCATTTCAAACAGCAGTATTGGGAAACTAAGGTACCTCCCTTGTATCATTCCCAAACATGATCCATTCTAGGGTCGTCAATCCTAGTTATTCTCATACGATGTTATGGTTTGAGAAGCGTAGTGAAGGCATCGCAAAGGGCTCATCACCCGTCAGCGCGGATACAGATCTCACCGTATGCGGCTCAATTGCTGGCCGTCAGCTCGAGTACAGGTCTCACCGTACTCGGCTCAATCACTAGCCGTCAGCTCAAGTACAGGTCTCACCGTACTCGGCTCAACTCACACTCTGCTGTGTGAAAGAAAGACTCGTGGCCAATCACAGACCCTTGGAGTGTACTCGATGATACCACGGAGGACTCGTCGCCCGTCAGCACGAGCACAGATCTCACCGTACTCGGCTCTCGCCGAAGTATCGACAGCTCGAATACAGTGTCCCATACCACCATATTCGGCTCACGAGTTGATTGCGCAATGGTCACTACGGGGAGGCACATGGCCCCAGCGTAGGCCGACAGCTCGACCACGGTGTCCCATACCACCATGCCCGGCTCATGCGACTTAGCGGATCTAGGTACCATGGTTAAACGGGGATCGCCACTGGTAAGTTTGGTACCCTAGGTTCAAGCAAGAGTAGCGACCAAACAGGGTGAACATGCATAAGGCAGATCGGGTTACTTGATGAGCTCGACTAGCACGATCGCCGTTGAGCTGCACGACATGAAGTGCATAAACAACTTCGTGTGGCCTAGCCACTGCCGACAGGCAACGCACGACTCGAGTTCGTCGAACACATCCCACGTGGCAAATGAATCTCAGCCACGAGTTCAATCGTTACCGATTGCCTGGACTATAATCATAGCCCCAAACACAATCAATTACAGAGATATAAAGCAGTAATAGATCAGGATTCAAATCATACAATCAGTCGGGTATTATCCGTTTAGGGCTGCCAGGGCTGTGCACGCACTCGTTGCTCCGCTCCCCATCACCCATGACGGAATCATACAACATAAATATAAATTAAACATATGCATCACATAGTTAAAATCATAAAGCAGTTGAGCATGTTATGAATCACAACACAAGCATGAGTTTGTACATGTTCAATTCCTAATCACACAACTATCAAAGGAGATCATACACATAGTTTATAGAGGTTGAGAATCATGTCTCCACACCCTTATACATTACAATTTGCTAACTACTACTCACTCAGACATTTCAAGTTATACTTGAACTTACATACATCACATACATGACATATGTCGATCACATAGGCATTAGGCCAAATCCTTTCACTAGGGAGTTGCCCCAATCATAATAGCGTACACCCACGACGGATAGTCATGGCAAGTGGGGAATCCAAGTCCATATCCATTCAGTCATTTCCACAAACACTTGGGCCACACATTTAGCATAATAGGGTTATAATGGCCGTGGCGTGATTTAGGGCACTCCTTTCGTCAAAGGGGGGTATCACCATATAACAATCATGAATCCATGATAATTAGTCATGGCGAGCACGAATGAGAATTCTATACTCATTCACCATTCCACAAACACTTGGAATACACTATTCCAACATACATAGTTTATGTTAGCAAACATGTGTTAGGGCGAACTCTTTCGCCAAGTGGTTATTTTATCCGCGTATACCGTATTCATACAACAATTAATCATGACCATACATTTCCAAATCCGCACGTATGCGGAATTTCTAGAATGCGCAATTTCTACATACATGACATTTACACATGAAACATGTTTTTGCGATCCCTTTCGCCAAACTAGCATTTATTCCACACATGATATAATCAAACATTAAATAAAAACATGTCAAACATTTTCCCAAGGAAAATACGTATACGGTATTTCTATGTATATCTAGAGTATGTGAAAATCCATATCTTTATCGCTAATCGAAACAGGAAACAGAAAGCACTTTGTACATGTGCATTTGCATGCAGATCATGAATCTATCATTATCTGACATTGAAAGCGTTGAAAAAACGTAACTATACGCTTAAAGTCCTCACCCCTTTGTCGTAGAATCGTAACGGAGTTGATAGGTCGCTAGCTTCGTATACGGGAGTGGCAACCTAGAGAACGAAATAGGTTAGCTATTTCACAACCTACAACCACCCAAGCCCAAATCAGATTAGGGTTAGGGTTTATTACCTAGAAATGACGCCGGAATCGCCGGAAAAGCGTCAAGAAGGATGCGGTGGAGCATGGATAGCAGCAGGGAAGGACGGCAGGGAGATTCTCCACGTCTCCCTCACTTTCTCTCTCTTTTCCCTCTCTCAAATCTAAATTCGTATGGCTGGAATGGGAGAGGGTTTAAGGTCCTTATTAGCCTCAAAACTCACCGAAATAGACTCCTGTTCAAAGGTTACTGCTAATATAGGTATTTCGTCACTTTTCCAGCTCAAAAGAGAGGTTCTGGTGGACCTCCTTGAGCCAAACGTCAGACTTAAGCTCACCACACATGGATCTACGTGGGATAACGTTTTCGGCTCGATCGGACCAGATCGCACGTGGCGGACCACTTTCAGTTCAACGGTCAGTGGGCCACGATCCGAAATTCCAAGTACATGTAAATGTTCCTGAAATTTTTCTTAATCCGAGGGGTTGTAATTTGGTCTGATTCTGACGGTCTGGTTGCTTAATACTGATGCACAAGCGAATGGTGCAGATCACTATTCCAGATATTTATTTGGAAAGGGGAATAGGTTTTTCACACTCCCTCGCCCGGATCGAACAAGAATGGCGTGGGACATCGGAATCATCTGATTTTGTGAGATGATTGCCAAGCCCAGTGGGGGTTCCTAGTTCCTTAGCTTCGAGTTAATCGGACTCCCGATGTGCGATCTAAAAACCTAATCGAAGTTTCGTTCATTCCCGAGAGCAGAAAGGGAAAATGAGTTCGGTTTTTTAAACTTTAGGGTAACCTAGAGTCACTAATTCTGCAAGTTTGGGTCTTGCAGATCGTATTTTAAGCGATCCCAACGGATTTCATGGCTAATCGAGTTTGCACTTAGTTAATTTGTTAAATTCCTAAAGGATTTTAACCTAATTGTTTTCTGGGAGATGGTAATTATGCCTTGCAGTTTGTATATAAAGTGATCCAAGTTTTACACTTAGCTAGTTTAAGTTAGTGTCTAGGGCGGAAAGAAAGTGCTTGAAAAATGAAGGCACAAGGTAGTGAGGGTGGGATTTGTGAAGGAAATGGGTTCAGAGCGATTTTAAGACTGTGGGGTTCAGTTTGACGAAAAATAATAAGGTATTAAGAGCAACCATCGCCTAAGGACATCTAATCCCAAATTGGCAAAAATCCGGGATGTTTACAAATACTCACTTGGCAAAAAGGTTAGCCCTAACACGTATTTTGCTAACATACGTCATGTATGTTGTAATAGTGTATTCTAAGTGTTCGTGAAAATGACTGAATGAGTATAGAATTCTCATTCGTGCTTGCCATGACTAGTTGTCATGGATTCATGATTGATGTATTGGCGATACTCCTTTGACGAAAGGATTTTCCCTAAGTCACGCCACGACCAATATACACTATATAGGCTAAAATGTGTGGCCCAAGTGTTTGTGTAAATGGTTGAATGAATATGGAACTTGGATTCCTGCTTGCCATGACTATCCGTCATGGGTGTACGCGTGTTATGATTGGGGCAACTCCCTAGTGAAAGGATTTGGCCTAATGCCTATGTGATCGACATATGTCATGTATGTTGATGTATGTTTGTTTAAGTGTTTCTTGAAATGTCTGAATGAGTAGTAGTTAGCAAATCATAATGTATAAGGATGTTGAGATATGATTCTCAACCTCTTTTAACTATGTGTATGATCTCCTTGGATAGTTGTGTGATTAGGAATTGAACATGTACAAACTCATGCTTGTGTTGTGATTCATAATTATGATTTTAACTATGTAATGCATATGTTTAAATTTATATTTATGTTGTATGATCCGTCATGGGTGATGGGGGAGCGGAGCAACGAGTGCGTGCAACAGCCCTAGCAGCCCTAAACGGATAATACCAGATCTTGATTGTATGAGTTGAATCTTGATCCATTACTGCTTTATCTATCTGCAATGGATTGTGTTTGGGGCTATGATTATGACCCAGGCAATCGGTAACGGGATTGAACTCATGGCTGAGATTCATTTGCCACGTGGGATGTGTTTGACGAACTCGAGTCGTGCATTGCCTGTCGGCAGTGGCTAGGCCACACGAAGTTGTTTATGCACTTCATGTCGTGCAACTCAACGGGCGATCGTGCTAGTCGAGCTCGTCAAGTAACCCGATCTGTCTTATGCATGTTCACCCTGTTTGGACGCTACTGCTTGAACCTAGGGTACCAAACTTACCAGTGAAACCCCCTTTTAACCATGGTACCTCGATCCGCTAAGACGCATGAGCCGGGCATGGTGGTATGGGACACCGTGGTCGAGCTGTCGGCCTACGCTGGGGCCATGTACCTCCCCGTAGTGACCATTGCGCAACCAAACTCGTGAGCCGAATACGGTGGTATGGGACACTGTATTCGAGCTGTCAATACTTACGGCGAGAGCCGAGTACGGTGAGACCTGTGCTCGTGCTGACGGGCGACGAGTCCTCCGTAGTATCTTCGAGTATACTCCAAGGGTCTGTGATTGGCGACGAGTCTTTCACAGCAACTAGAGTATGAGTTGAGCCGAGTACGGTGAGACCTGTACTCGAGCTGACTGCTAGTGATTGAGCCGAGTACGGTGAGACCTGTACTCGAGCTGACGGCCAGCAATTGAGCCGCATACGGTGAGATCTGTATCCGCGCTGACGGGTGACGAGCCCTTTGCGATGCCTTCACTATGCTTCTCAAACCATAATATCGTATGAGATTAACTAGGATTGACGACCCTAGAATGGATCATGTTTGGGAATGATACAAGGGAGGTACCTTAGTTTCCCAATCCTGCTGGTTGAAATGGACTAATAATAACTTGGTAATCATGAGCATCATCGCACCGCATGTGCTTTGTAGATGTGGCGCACTGAGGGAGTTAAGCATTCGCGAACGTAAGATGATGTCGCTTGAGGGTGGTTTGGCAAGGGCATACAGCATCATGTCATTTCATTCTTGCATTTAATAAGAGTAGTAAGAATTGTTTGATTTGTACTGCTTTATCATTACTGCTTGATTGAATTGATAACATGTTAACCTATGCTTTACTGTTCCATTGAGTTGATCACTCACTCCCACGTTACGGGACGGTGTTGTACACACCAACTAGATTTGTTGAGTTTCAGGTGATGACGATGTTTGTGAAGCAGAGCCGGACTACTTCTATGATGATAGGAGGAGTTCTCCTATCTGTATCTCTCTGACAGGTCAATGAAGACCTGATAGTGTATTGACGGGGCTATGGTACTTGGGATAAGAGACATTACACTTCCTCACATTTGGTATATTGTAGAACTGCACTTGTATTTATTTAACCTGGTAATGTTATCACACTCTGGAGACTCATCATAGGTTATATATTTTATCTATCTATCACAGTCTTCCGCTTGCAAATTAACTGTCTCTGGAGTATGATATGCTGTTTTGGCTTAATCTCACTCATGTTCAATGCACGAATACAGTCAACATTCAATCATCATTCATTTTGTTGCATAAGTGATGTTCTGGAACTCGGGAGTTGAGTTTATGCTCGACCCCCGATTTTCAGGGCGTTACAAGATGGTATCAGAGCATGATTTTGATTAAACCGGACCTGGGTTATGGTCACACTACGCACTCTGACGCACTCTGACTTAGGAGGGAGCGATGGGATGTAGAAACAGTCATAGGTATCCCGATTTCGCCAATTGGCGAAGTTCATTGAAAACGAACGCCGAAATCGAGTATGTATTCAACCATGGTCGCACGGGTCGACCTTAAAACATTTCTAGGTTGTCTAGTGAAGCGTCTAGATCATAATCCACCTCATCCCAATCATTGAGAATCAGTAAAATGTGCGATAAAAGTGATGAGGATAACTACTCCGAATCCTCGGAGCTTCTCTGGACTCCTCATAGAGACTTCTCGAATCCATGAGGAAAGAAAGCAAACAATATAAATAAATTCTAATACATCCGAAATTGATTACTGAATGTTTAAAAAAATGAGTTCACAGCCCTTTAAATAGGGATACCAAGTAATGAGAATGAAATCAGAAACAAACTACAACTAAAACTCCTAGAATTTGCGACTTACTATTAGGTCGCGATGTCTACTAGTGTGCAAGGTTCTCAGCCAAAAATAGTAAGTGTCCTATTCGGCTTCACCAAACCGTCCTCCTAATTGTTCCAGGCTCTTTTCACAGTGAGCGTAACTCCTAAAGCTCGACCGGTGAAGAGTAATTAAACTAAAACTACCATTTTTAGCAAAACGAAATTGAAACGGGGAAACGACTGTCAATCGGAGGGTTTTCTCGCAATTCCGGGCTGCGCAACCTGGCATAGCTGGGTTGGTTGGCTTCATTAGCGCGTTCTACCCGAATTCATATATTTTACGTCAGATAACTCATTCCGGATTGAAAGTTACGTCCGATTATTCCGAAACTACCCAAAATGGAGCGAATCGGAGTCGGGGGCCTCCCCACTTAAATTCGATGGGACCCAGGGTCGAACCAGGGTGCATTTGGCACCTTGGGACCATGGAGAACATGGCCTCACCACGGCGGCACGGTTCCGGCGAAGGTGGACCGTGGCGGAGCCGCGGTTCCGACGGTGGACCGCGGTCTGGTGGCCCATCTGGGGTGGGTCCAGGGCTGGGGTTGGTCGGCCCGACCTCCCCTACCCCCTGGCATGTGCGAAATTGGCTGGAGATTGGGTTTTTTGGGGCTGGAGCACCCCACTCTCTCATTTCACCCTTCCAAGCCCTCCAACTTGCTGTTTTTTCTCTCCAAACTCCCTTCCAATCGTCTCATCTCCTATTTTCGACCACAACCTTTCCGTATACACCATCCACAACAAAACATACCTCTCAACCCATCCATTTCTCCCTTTTTCCATCTTTATTCCTTGACTGTTAGGCCTCTACAAACCCTGTTGAGGCTCAAGTTCGTGGCGAACCAAAAACTCCAGCCTTTCCTCTCCATTTCTTTACGTTTCCATGGCCTTATTCGTGGTCATTACGGCTAGTTTCTCGATGTCCACCTTCCTCTCTCATGGGAAAGAGGATTACCGCCTTTGGGTGTTTACGTTCTCATGTTCATGGGTGTAGTAGTTGGTACGATGTTCTAGATGTGTGAGGACGTTTAGGGCCCGTTCGGCCAACTGCATTAGGTGGGTAAGGTGGATTGAATTGTAAAAGTAATAATAAATGTATGTATAAAGTATGGTTCCTAGATTGGTGTATCCCATGTTTTCCAATACCATGTTTGGAGTGTGTGCAATTAAAAGTAAATTCTGAGATTTTCTTTCAAATAACACTTAGTAATTCTGCTTCCTGGGATTTGGAAATCCTATCTCACACTTTCCGACACCAGGCTCATTTTCCAAAGCCTATACCAATAATTTTGATCCCCACCCACCCTCCTACCAACCATGTCACTCCCAATCCCGAGGTAGGATTAGTAATGCGGTCACATTTAATACAACTTAAGACCACTTGCCAAATAGTGTTGAAGTGATAAAGTCCCTTGATATACATTAACCCACCACACTCTGACAGCTTAAGCTTTTAGAGTAAAGGGTTGTTTGACAAATATGACCCTTAGAGTTTTGGACCTAGAGCAGTGCTCCTAGGTTTCGACAGACCTGACCGTAGAGGAAATTCAACAAATTAATAATGTGAACCTTAGGATCCTCTTAGCTGGTATGAGCATATGTGAAATGCTCGGGCGTAGTTAAATTCAACTATAGGCAACTCAGTTCCAATTAGACAACTTTGACCCTAAGTGACAAAACCCTTCCTTGTATTAGAAATGAAGTGAAATCATCTAGCGTAGAGGCATAGACTTTGAATCACAACTAGTGGATTACCGCTACGCATACGTTGAGCCTAGGCTGCTGACTAGACTAAGAAATATAAACGACTAACAATACTAAGATAATAGAGTGATGGACGTAGTTAGTTGGCTTGAATAGGTTGGAACGAGACCCCGTTCCTTTGTTGAATCCTCTCGATACCCATAGGTATCAATGTCATAGTACACATCGTCGATGAAAGGCAGACCAATGTATTTCCCATTTCATGTCAAGGATAGGTTATAAATTACACCTTGATCCGACTTACGGATCAGGACATAGCTCTTGAGCCTTGAGGGTGAAAATAAAATTTTAAGGGGGGTAGAACATTATGAGCCCAAGCTATTTAGGTCACCTAATACACCTCTTTGATCTGGGTGGCACAGCGGAAACGTGGTGGACCCTAGCCCACTGGCCCAGGATCGAAACGGTGCTCGATAAATACGAACAGTATAGAAGCCCTAGTAAGTTCTACTATGAGAAACCGTTTTAGGATGATCTAGTAAGATTTGGTTCACCATTTCCTTGGACATAGATAATAATAAGGACTCTCTTAGACTAAGACTTAAAGGGTAACCTTAGACATAGACCATTTGAGCCTTTCAATGATGGACACTCCCTACGTTTCTAGAGTGATCGGACTATGGAGGTACTGAAATATACAACTGCGAAACATTCGCGGCTTGACCCAATTCTCAATCCTGGGTGACTACCAATGGACTCACTGCTTGGCCGAGCAGAAGACCAGGATCCACCAGGATTCAGAAGGGATACGATGAGCTTTCTACCCTGGCCCGTAGATGATCGATGTATCGGGATTAAGCCCACCATAAACGTCTCTCCGTGTTGGTCAAACAATGAAAACAACTATCTTACTCTAGATAATTGGGAATTGTCGTCAAGACTCCAAATAGGTACGGAAATAAATTGTAGCAAACCATCAGGGTATGAGAAATGGATAGAGAAATAAGTTTTAAGGGGGGTAGACTAAAATGAATCAGCTAGTATATACCCTACCACGCGTAGAAACTTGGAAATCAATAAGTCTTAGGCAAGTGAAATAATAGGAATCTTCCCTTATTACCCTTAGCCAATTTCGGGGACGAAATTTTGTTTTAAGGGGGATAGATTGTAACATCCCAGATTTTTGCCAACCTGGGATTAGACGTCCTAGGGCAATGAGTCGATCCTAAGACCTTATCAACTTGTCAAAACTCAATCCCACAGTCTAAAATTGCTCTTTAAACCATTTTCTTCACAAATCCCACCCTTCACTACCTTATGCTTTCAATTTTTCAAAGCACTTTCGCCCTAGACACTAACTTAAACTAGTTAAGTAGTAAAACTTGGATCACTTTATATACAAACTACAAAGGCCTAAGTACCATCTCAACCAGAAAACAATTAGGATTAAATCCTTTAGAAATTTAACAAAGTTAACTAAGTGCAAAACTCGATTAGCCATGAAATCCGTTGGGATCGCTTTAAATACGATCTGCAAGACCCAAAACTTGCAAAATCAGTGACTCTAGGTTACCCTAAAGTTTAGAACCAAACTCATTTCCCGGCTGCTCTCGGGAATAAAATGAAACTTCGTATTAGGTCTAGACCGCACGTCGGAAGTCCGATTAACACGAAGTTAAGGAACTAGGACCGCCTCGCTGGGCTTGACAACCATCTCAAAAATCAGGTCCAGCCGATGTCCCACGGCCATTCGTTTGGATCTGGAGCGAGGGAGTGTGAAAAACACTATTCCCTTTACAAAATAAATATCTGGAATAGTGATCTGGCACCATTCGCTTGCGCATAGTATTAAGCAACCAGACCGTCAGAATCAGACTAAATTACACCCTCAGATTAAGAAAAATTTCAGGAACATTTACATGTACTTGGAATTTTGGATCGTGGCCCACTGACCGTTGAACTGAAAGTGGTCCGCCACGTGCGATCTGGGAATCCGATCGAGTCGAAAACGTAATCCCACATTGATCCATGTGTGGTGAGCTTAAGTCTGACGTTTGGCTCAAGGAGGGCCACCAGAACCTCTCTTTTGAGCTGAAAAAGTGACGAAATACCTATATTAGCAGTAACCCTTGAACAGGAGTCTATTTCGGTGAGTTTTTGAGACTATATAAGGACCTTAAACCCTCTCTCATGGCAGCCATACGAATTTGGGATTTGAGAGAGGGAAAAGAGAGAGAAAGTGAGGGAGAAGTGGGAGGATCTCCCTACTATCGTTCCCTACCACCACACGGGCTGCACCATCCCTTCCTTGACGCTTTTCCCGGCGCTTCCGGCGTCGTTTCTAGGTAAGAAACCCTAACCCTAATCTGTTTTGGGGTTTAGACTGTTGTAGGTTGTGAAATAGCTAACCTATTTCGTTCTATAGGTTGCCAAACTGCCGAATACGGAAGCTTAGCAAACCTATCGATTCCGTTGCGATTCTACTACCAAAGGTGCGGACTTTAGGTGTATAGGTTATGGTTTTCAACGCTTTCAATGTCAGATAATGATAGATTCATGATCTGCATGCAATTGCACATGTACAAAGTGCTTTCCGTTTCCTGTTTCGATTAACGTTGTAGAATATGGAATTTCACATACTCTAGGTATATGTAGAAATACCGTATACGAATTTTTTTTGGAAAAATGTTTGACATGTTTATTTAATGTATGATTATATAATATATGGATAAAATACTAGTTTGGCGAAAGGAATCGCCGTAATACATGTTCGCTTGTAAATGCTACGTATGTTGAAATTGTGTATTCTAGAAATACCGTATATGTGTAATTTTTGGAAATGCAATTGTCATGATTATTTGATGTATGATTATGCTATACATGGATAAAATACTCACTTGGCAAAAAGGTTAGCCCTAACACGTATTTTGCTAACATACGTCATGTATGTTGTAATAGTGTATTCTAAGTGTTCGTGAAAATGACTGAATGAGTATAGAATTCTCATTCGTACTTGCCATGACTAGTTGTCATGGATTCATGATTGATGTATTGGCGATACTCCTTTGACGAAAGGATTTGCCCTAAGTCACGCCACGGCCAATATACACTATATAGGCTAAAATGTGTGGCCCAAGTGTTTGTGTAAATGGCTGAATGAATATGGAACTTGGATTCCTCCTTGCCATGACTATCCGTCGTGGGTGTACGCGTGTTATGATTGGGGCAACTCCCTAGTGAAAGGTTTTGGCCTAATGCCTATGTGATCGACATATGTCATGTATGTTGATGTATGTTTGTTTAAGTGTTTCTTGAAATGTCTGAATGAGTAGTAGTTAGCAAATCATAATGTATAAGGATGTTGAGATATGATTCTCAACCTCTTTTAACTATGTGTATGATCTCCTAGGATAGTTGTGTGATTAGGAATTGAACATGTACAAACTCATGCTTGTGTTGTGATTCATAACATGCTCAACTGCTTTATGATTTTAACTATGTAATGCATATGTTTAAATTTATATTTACGTTGTATGATCCGTCATGGGTGATGGGGGAGCGGAGCAACGAGTGCGTGCAACAGCCCTGGCAGCCCTAAACGGATAATACCAGATCTTGATTGTATGAGTTGAATCTTGATCCATTACTGCTTTATCTATCTGCAATGGATTGTGTTTGGGGCTATGATTATGACCCAGGCAATCGGTAACGGGATTGAACTCGTGGCTGAGATTCATTTGCCACGTGGGATGTGTTCGACGAACTCGAGTCGTGCGTTGCCTGTCGGCAGTGGCTAGGCCACACGAAGTTGTTTATGCACTTCATGTCGTGCAGCTCAACGGGCGATCGTGCTAGTCGAGCTCGTCAAGTAACCCGATCTGTCTTATGCTTGTTCACCCTGTTTGGACGCTACTGCTTGAACCTAGGGTACCAAACTTACCAGTGAAACCCCCTTTTAACCATGGTACCTCGATCCGCTAAGACGCATGAGCCGGGCATGGTGGTATGGGACACCGTGGTCGAGCTGTCGGCCTACGCTGGGGCCATGTGCCTCCCCGTAGTGACCATTGCGCAACCAAACTCGTGAGCCGAATACGGTGGTATGGGACACTGTATTCGAGCTGTCGATACTTATGGCGAGAGCCGAGTACGATGAGACCTGTGCTCGTGCTGACGGGCGACGAGTCCTCCGTAGTATCTTCGAGTATACTCCAAGGGTCTGTGATTGACGACGAGTCTTTCACAGCAACTAGAGTATGAGTTGAGCCGAGTACGGTGAGACCTGTACTCGAGCTGACGGCTAGTGATTGAGCCGAGTACGGTGAGACCTGTACTCGAGCTGACGGCCAGCAATTGAGCCGCATACGGTGAGATCTGTATCCGCGCTGACGGGTGACGAGCCCTTTGCGATGCCTTCACTATGCTTCTCAAACCATAATATCGTATGAGATTAACTAGGATTGACGACCCTAGAATGGATCATGTTTGGGAATGATACAAGGGAGGTACCTTAGTTTCCCAATCCTGCTGGTTGAAATGGACTAATAATAACTTGGTAATCATGAGCATCATCGCACCGCATGTGCTTTGTAGATGTGGCGCACTGAGGGAGTTAAGCATTCGCGAACGTAAGATGATGTCGCTTGAGGGTGGTTTAGCAAGGGCATACAGCATCATGTCATTTCATTCTAGCATTTAATAAGAGTAGTTAGAATTGTTTGATTTGTACTGCTTTATCATTACTGCTTGATTGAATTGATAACATGTTAACCTATGCTTTACTGTTCCACTGAGTTGATCACTCACTCCCACGTTACGGGACGGTGTTGTACACACCAACTAGATTTGTTGAGTTTCAGGTGATGGCGATGCTTGTGAAGCAGAGCCGGACTACTTCTATGATGATAGGAGGAGTTCTCCTATTTGTATCTCTCTGACGGGTCAATGAAGACCTGATAGTGTATTGACGGGGCTATGGTACTTGGGATAAGAGACATTACACTTCCTCACATTTGGTATATTTAGAACTGCACTTATATTTATTTAACCTGGTAATGTTATCACACTCTGGAGACTCATCATAGGTTATATATTTTATCTATCTATCACAGTCTTCCGCTTGCAAATTAACTGTCTCTGGAGTATGATATGCTGTTTTGGCTTAATCTCACTCATGTTCAATGCACGAATACAGTCAACATTCAATCATCATTCATTTTGTTGCATAAGTGATGTTCTGGAACTCGGGAGTTGAGTTTATGCTCGACCCCCGATTTTCAGGGCGTTACAGACCATCAGGTCCTAGATGGTCCAGATGGCCACACGCATGATGTGTGTTTTCTCCACACCGTCCATCTGTGAGGACCCCACCGTGATGTATGTTTTGTATTCCTCGTCGTCCGTCCATCTGGACGTGATCGTGGACCCCACCATGATGCAATATCCAGGTCATACAGGGCATGAACGTTGTTGTCCTCTTAATAAAAAACATAAAAATAAATAAATTAATTATATATATATATGGTGGGCCCCACGTGGGACCCACTTGCTGAGAGAAGTGAATTGGCTGGTGTATCTCACACCAGCTATTCAGCTGATGATAGACATCAACAAGTTTCGTGGGACCCACCTTATATGTATGTATTTCATCTACACCGTCCATATAGATGGTGCCATGTACAGCCCTACCATGATGCATGTCGTATCTGCACCATCCGTACAATGGCCCACCTTGATGTTCGTACCATCCATCCATCTATGGAAACCCACTGTGATGTATGGACTGGATCCACACCGTCCAATGTTAAGATGGTGAGTCCCATTGCTGGATGACGTCAGTAAGTTCTATGGGCCATCATGATGTATGTTTTTATATCCGCACCATGCAATGTGAGACCCACCTTAATACATGTATTTTATATCCTTAACGTCCATCCATTTGAGTACGTGGACCCCACCATTTCATTGTTCTCCAAACCGTCCATCTGGACGGTGTTGCCATGAGGGGCCAGCTATGATGTATCTGTCCATTCATGCTGTCCATCCATTTGGACGTGACCCACCTAAGGAATGGATTTCATTCACACCGTCCATCTAGTGGGAGCCACCCTGATGTAAGTGTCTTATATCCACACCGTCCACTGTGTGGGACGGTGTGACCCACTTGTCTATGAACCCCACCAGACGTGTGTTCTGCCAACACGTGCATGTGGACACCACTAGATGTATGTGTTGTATCTACACATTGTCCATTCACGATGGGGCTAACCTTGATGATATGTTGTATATCCACACCATCCAGACCTTGGACGGTGGGGATTGGATTGACTGGCGTACCTCACTCCAGCTATGTAGCTGTTGTACCACATCAGCAAGTTATGAGGGCCACCGTGATGTATTCGTTTAATGGCCCATTGGTGTGGCCCACTTGATGTATATGAGGCCCATTGGTGTGACCCATCGATGCGGCCCACTTGATGTATATGAGGCCCATTGGTGCAACTCATATGATGAGGCCCAGTATGATGTATTTGAAGCCCATGACTAAGGCTCGATGTGATGTATATATGGCCCATGAGTGAGGCCCAATGTGATGCATATGTGGCCCGTGAGTGAGGCCCATCATGATGTGTATTAGGCCCTTAAGAGAGGCCCATGGTTTTGTATATTAGGCCATTGTGTGAGGCCATGGGCCCCACTATATGTTTGGCCCTATGAAGGCCACTACTTGGGAGCAATGTTGGTTAGATGTCCACATTGATGGGCAATGATGGTTGAATGTCCACATTATGACCTTCCCTTAGGCCCTATTCGGCCCATTCTCATTGAGGCCGATTGTCAAGGTCGATTCTTGAGGCCGATTGCGAGGTCGAATATAGAGGCCAATTGTCGAGGCCGATTATCGAGGCCTATTATTGAGGCCAATTGTTGATGCCGATTATCAATGCCAGTTATCGATACCGATTATGAGTATGTGACAGCATAACATCATGATACATGCCCATACGCATCATCCACATGTTTGTTATGAGCCATGATTGACCATTGCATATGCTATAGGGCAAGTTATTTATGGGACTCCCCGAGAGACGGAGTCGGCCACATGAGCACACGGTATGCGCAGGTTTGATGCATGACTGGATGATATGACTCATGCATCTCGCATTTTGTGATATGACTATTGTACACCCTAGCGATATCAGGGCTGTCGCCTCCATAGGCATATCGTGGATGGCCAGATAGGACACCGAAAATGTTTGGTTCTATTATACGGGCGTCATAGATGTCCCTGTGTGAAAATCTCTAAACCTCGTGGCCAGGAGACGCCCCAACGTCTAGACCGAGTGAATATATATGAGTGCGGAGGGCTGTATACCAGTAGGTTGTGTCTCCCACTGTGTCGTGATCAATTGGGAGGGGTTGTGACCTTACCCGCCTGAGTGAGGGGGCAATATCTAGGTTGAGTTTGACCAGCTTGAGGAATGGGTTCACTATCGACGAGTCAAGCTCGATATTGGCAGGTGGATAGTAAGGTCTCTTCCACCTACCCAATTGTGCGCTCGGATAGGGGCGGCAAGCTAGCGTTGATTGTAATAGACCCCGGTGATGATCCCAGGGATGTAGAGTATTAATATGTGGACTTATTGAGCAGGAGTTGCATACTCATTCATTCATTCATTCACTATCCACTCGGGTTGGTGGTGCACAACTATTTGTTACGTGTACATTCGTAATGACTAGGATTTTGGTTGGGGCGCGCGACTAACCTGAGATCAGGAGTTTACCACATTGAGTATGACTATCCAAATTTAGGTATGAGACTGGTTTGGATAGAAGTCCCTTGTGATGGACCCAATAGCTTGCGATACTACGTACTATCATCCTGACTTCGCACTCCAGCTTGGTCATTTCATTCGCATCGCATATGGCATTGCATCCTCAGCACATATCATTTGGTTTACTATGCTTCTGTATTGCATAACCTTGTTAAGGTTAACGGTATTCGTGGACTCAGTATCTGATATTTGGCTTACTATGTCTCCGCATTGTATAGCTGATTTACATTACTTCCTCATTATATGATATTATCTTATTATGTTTTTGCATTACATAGCCTCGATAAGGCTGATGGTATTTATGAACTTGCCAGCATCTTTCCCATTACTCTGATATTGTACGATTTATGGATTGCCAGTATTTTCGCTTACTCTGATATATATATGCTTGGCACATGCATCGCACACACTTACACAACCCTCTAAGCTTTCTATAAGCTTATACATGATAGATACGTGCAGGTGGCGTTAGGTCATAGTAGCGTTGAGCTTGGAGCATGCAGCTATCTCCTGGAGCTTTGATTATTGATATATGTATTTTCATTTCAGCACTGTATTCAACTATTTATACTAGTGGATATGTGATGATGATGTTGCCTTGTGATTTGAGTATACTTGTGGTTATGCTTCTTACGAGATAAATGTGCGTTTGAAAAATCCTCATTGTAATATCCTAGGATCGAAAGCTGGTGTATGGCCGCTGGGAGCCGAGAATGGGGTACTACGGAGGTTGTCGGAGCCGGATTCGGCGATCGAGAATTTTGTGAGCCCGGTTTTTGAGTTTGGAGCGTGACGAAAGTTGGTATCAGAGTATAACTTGGGAATACCTAAGGATAACATCACATATCTGCTGATAGCTACCTTATAGTCTATAATTGTTGAGAACTTAGAATGGTTAGATCCCCGAGTTTGATTAACTTAGAAACTTTCTAACATAGCTCCCTACCATTAAGATTGTGAGGCTGCATAGTATTCCAGTCTTGATCGTTTCTAACTGGGATCCGAGGATTAGTGGGGTCATCATAGTGCTGATGTGGCGTCTTAGGAGCAAGAAGTTGAGATTTGTAGGCGTTATCCCCATCTCTTAGGTGTTTGATTATGTTAGTATGGAGTGTTCTGTTTATATCTATATGATAGGTTTTCCCTCCCTTGGTGAGATCTGTATTGGTTGTGTTATGGTTTAAATTTTGAGGATGAAATTTTTATTAGGAGGGGAGAGCTGTCAAGCCCTGATGCCCTAGCCAAGAGATGTGGGCCCGCGTTCAGTTTGAGAAAAACGCCGCGCATTTTCAAATCCCAAGAGAATATCCCATCAATCAATCACCTCACATGTCAAGTACAAGCAACCCCAAAGTCAATTCTCTCTCCACCATCCCTTTTCAAGTACACCCATCACTCACTATCCCTCTCCCTCTCTTACATCTCTCTCTCTCTCTCTCTCTCTCTCTCTCTCTCTCTCTCTCTCTCTCTCTCTCTTTCTCAAACCTATCTCCCAAGTAACACCCATGAGAGAGGTGGACATCCAAGCTTTCATGGAGAAAGAAGCTTTATGTGGCCCACCTTCCTACCACCCAATCCCACCCTCCAAGCTTCATCTCAACCATTGAAATTCATCCCTTGGAGCTCTATAATGCATTGGTGGAAGGAGGAGTCCAAGATCTAACATTGGGTGATCTACCATTGATTTTCAATTCGATGACCCACTTGTGATGGGACCCAATTTGATGTATGTGTTGTAATCAAATGAGGGGCCCATAGTGGCGGGGTCCCTCCATCTACGCCGTCTCTCTCTCTCTCTCTCTCTCTCTCTCTCTCTCTCTCTCTCTCTCTCTCTCTCTCTCTCTCTTTTTCCCCTTTTGTGGTGCACCTTGATGTTGATCCACACCGTCCACTTGTGTGGACCGCCATGATGTATATGTTATTCCACACCGTCCAGATGCCCTGGACGGTGGTACCCACCTGAGATAAGTGTTGTCTAGCACGTGGGCCACCTTGATTTATGTATTTTATCCCAGCTGTCGACTAACTGGACGATGGGCTCCATAGTGAGGGATGTGTTATAGCTAAACCGTTCGTCTGTCAGCAAGAACGGTGGGCCACACTGTAATGTATGTGATTTACATCCAGTCCATCCATTTGGACGGTGGGCGCTAACTAGATGGTGTACGCATACACCAACTATATAGCTACTGTATGGACGTCAGCCCCATGTGGGCCACACCATGATTTATCTGTGGTGTCCTGCACCATCCAGTACGTGGACGGTGGGACCCACGATGTAGTATGTGCTCCATCACCACCGTCCAGATGGTTGGACGGTGGGCCACATTGCTGCATGTGTTCTATTACCATGCCATCCATCCAGGACAATCAGGCCCTAGACGGTCCAGATGGCCACACGCATGATGTGTGTTTTCTCCACACCGTCCATCTATGAGGACCCAACTGTGATGTATGTTTTGTATTCCACGTTGTCCGTCCATTTGGACGTGATTGTGGACCCCACCATGATGCAATATCTAGGCCGTCCAGGGCCTAGACATTGCTGTCCTCTTAATAAAAAATAAAATAAATAAATAAATATATATATAATATAATATATGGTATATATATATATATATATATATATATATATATATATATATATATATATATATATATATATATATATCTGGTGGGCCCCTGTGGGACCCACCTGCTGAGAGAAGAGAATTGGCTGGTGTATCTCACACCAGCTATTCAGCTGATGATAGACATCAACAAGTTCTGTGGGACCCACCTTATATGTATGTATTTCATCTGCAACGTCCATCTGACAGTGCCATGTACAGTCCCACCATGATGCATGTCGTATCTGCACCGTCCGTGCAGTGGCCCACCTTGATGTTCGTACTTCCATCTATCTGTGCAAACCCACTATGATGTATGGACTGGATCCACACTGTCCAATGTTAAGACGGTGGGTCCAATTGCTGGATGACATTAGTAAGTTTTGTGGGCCATCATGATGTATGTTTTTGTATCCACACCATGCAATGTGAGACCCACCTTAATACATGTATTTTATATCCTTAACGTCCCACCATTTCATTGTTCTCCAAGTCGTCCATCTGGATAGTGCTGCTGTGAGGGGCCAGCCATGATGTATCTGTACATTCACGCTGTCCATCCATTTAGACGTGACCCACCTGAGGAATGGATTTCATTCACACAGTCCATCTGGTGGGACCCACCTTGATGTAAGTGTCTTATATCCACACTGTCCATTGTGTGGGATGGTGTGACCCACTTGTCTATGAACCCCACCTGACATGTGCTGTGTCAGCACGTGCACATGGACCCCACTAGATGTATGTGTTGTATTTGCACACTGTCCATCCACGATGGGGTCAACCTTGATGATATGTTGTATATCCACACCGTCCAGACCTTGAACGGTGGGGATGGGATTGATTGGCATACCTCACTCCAGCTATGTAGATGTTGTATCACATCAGCAAGTTTGAGGGCCACCGTGATGTATTCATTTCATGGCCCATTAGTGTGGCCCATTGACACGGCCCACTTGATGTATATGAGGCCCATTGGTGCAACCCATATGATGAGGACCGGTATGATGTATTTGAGGCTCATGACTAAGGCCCAATATGATGTATATATGGCCCATGAGCGAGGCCCAATGTGATGCATATGTGGCCTGTGAGTGAGGCCCATCGTGATGTGTATTAGGCCATTGAGAGATGCCCATGGTTTTGTATATTAGGCCATTGTGTGAGGCCATGGGCCGCACTATATGTTTGTCCCTATGAAGGCCACTCCTTGGGAGCAATATTGGTTAAATGTCCACATTGATGGGCAATGATGGTTGAATGTTCACATTGTGACCTTCCCTTAGGCCTTGTTCGGTCCATTCTCATCGAGGCCGAATGTTGAGGCTGATTCTTGAGGCCGATTGTCGAGGCTGAATATCGAGGCCGATTGTCGAGGCAGTTATTGAGGCCGATTGTTGATGATGATTATCAATGCCGGTTATCGATACCGATTATGTGTATGTGACAGCATAGCATCATGATACATGCTAATGCGCATCATCCGATTGTTTGTTATGAGATGTGATTGACCATTGCATATGCCATAGGGCAGGTTGTTTATCAGACTCCCTTAGAGACAGAGTTACCCACATGAGCGCATGGTACGCTCAAGTTTGATGCATGATTGGATGATATGACTCATGCATCTCGCATTTTGTGATATGACTATTGTACGCCCTAGCGATAGCAGGGTCATCGCCTCCACAGACACATTGTGGATGGCCAGATGGGACACTGAAAATGTTTGGTTCTAGCATACGAGTGTCATAGATGTCCTTGGGTGAAAATCCCTAAACCTCCGTGGCCAGGAGATGCCCCAACGTCTAGACCTAGTGGATATATATGAGTGCAGGAGGGCTATATACCAGTAGGCTGCGTCTCCTATTGTATCGTGGTCGGTTGTGAGGGGGTGTGACCTTACCCACCAGAGTGAGGGGGCAACATCTAAGTTGATTTTAACCAGCTTGAGGAATGGGTCCACTATCTACGAGCCATGCCCAATATTGGCAGGCGGATAGTAAGGTCTCTTCCACTTACCCAGTTGTGCGCTCCGATAGGGACGGCAAGCTGGCGTAGAGTGTAATAGACCCCGATAATGATCCCAGGGATGTACGGTAATAATATGTGGACTTATTGAGCAGGAGTTGCATACTCATTCATTCATTCATTCACTATCCACTCGGGTTGGTGATGCGTAACTATTTGTTACGTGTACCTTCGCAATGACTAGGATTTTGGTTGGGGCGCGCGACTAATCTGAGATCAGGAGTTTACCACATTGAGTTTGACTATCCAAATTTTGGTATGACACTGGTTTAGATAGAAGTCCCTTGTAATGGACCCCATAGCTTGTGATACTACATATTATCATCCCGACTTCACACTCCAGCTTGGTCATTTCATTCGCATCGCATATTGCATTGCATCCTTAGCACATAACATTTGGTTTACTGTGCTTCTATATTGCATAACCTGATTAAGGTTGGCGGTATTCGTGGACTCGGTACCTGATATTTGGCTTACTATGTCTCGGCATTGCATATCTGATCTACATTGCTTCCTCAATATATGATATTAGCTTATTATGTTTTTGCATCGCATAGCCTGATAAGGCTGATGGTATTTATGAACTTGCCAGCATGTTTCCCCATTAATCTGATATTGTACGATTTATGGATTGCCAATATTTTAGATTACTCTGATATCTATATGCTTGGCACGTGCATCGCGCACACTTACACCACCCTCTAAGCTTTATATAACCTTATGCACAATAGATGCGTGCAGGTGGCATTAGGTCACAGTAGCGTTGAACTTGGAGCGTGCAACTGTCTTCTAGAGCTGTGATTATTGATATATGTATTTCCATTTCAGCACTGTATTCAACTGTTTATATTAGTGGAAATGTGATGATGATGTTGCCTTGTGATTAGGTATACTTGTGGTTATGCTTCTTACGAGATAAATGCACATTGAAAAAATCTTCCTTGTAGGATCTCAGGATCGAAACCTGGTGTATGGGTACTGGGAGCCGAGAATGGGGTACTACGGAGGCTACCGGCGCCTGATTTGGCAATCTGAAATTTTGTGAGCCCGATTTCTGAGTTTGGGGCGTGACACTCTCTCTTATCTCTCTCTCTCTCTCTCTTTGACTTCTCATTTTCTCCATTGCTAGAGCTCCCAACGTCTCACCCAACTCCCAAATTTCAACAACTTCCTCTCCCAAACCTTCCCAATCCAACCATCAAGACAACATCTCAACCATTAAATCTTGTCTCCTTGGAGCATTGGAAGCCATTGGTGGAAGAAGAAGTCCTAGATTTGAAGGTGGGTGCACTTTAGAGCTAGATTTCATCCCCTCCTTTAGATTTCTTTCTTTCATTTGCTTGGGGACTTGAAGGACCCACCAATCCATGGTGGAGATCCTCCATGATCTCCTTGATGTGGCCCTTGGCCCATTTTATTGTATGCATGACCAATGGTGGGTCCATTCTCTATGGACCCCACCATGATGATTTCTACTCTAATCCATGCCTTCTTAGGGTCATCTAGACCCCTCATTTGCATGGTGGGGATGACATTCCCACCTCAAATTTTTATCTTGCTATGATGGGCCCATGCATGCATGGGACCCATCTTGATGTATGTATTGGTGCATGTATTAGAGGGGCCCATAGTGGCGGGGCCCCTCCATCTCACGTTTTTCCCTCTTTCCCTCTCTTTCATTTTTATGGTAATGGTGAGGCATGTGGCCCACCTAATGTGTTCAACAAAATCCAGGCTGTCCAGATTTTTTTGGGCATCCAGTTGGTGGAGCCCACCTTGCTGTCCATTGCTAGATAGGTCTGGATGAAGGAAACCACAAATATCAGCTTTATCTAAAGCTATGGTGGCCCACACATGGGACCCACCTTGATTCCATCTAGACCATCCGTCCAAACCCTGGACGGTGGGTCCCACGCGGCTGTGTAGCTGCTGGATTAACATTAGCACGTTATGTGGGCTGATCACGAGGTATGCGTTATATCCTAGCCGTCCGCCCATCTGGTTGGACGTGGTCCCACCCACACGTGTTGTACATGTGGGATGGGACCCACCTTGATGTATTTATTCTATATCCCCACCGTCCATGGTTGGGACGGTGGGTCTCCACTGTGATGTACTTGTTATATCTAAGACGTCCAGCAGCTTAGCTGCTGTTGATGTCAGCTAGTTCTGTGGCCCATCATGAGGATTATGTTATATCCCAACCGTCTATCCATTCTCTGGATGGTGGGACCCACCCTGCACGTGTGTGGTCCCCATCGTCCAACTGGGATGTGGATCCCACTAGTAATGTATGTGTTTCATCCTTGTTGAGTGAGCTACCATGATGTGTGGGTCTGATCCACACCGTCCAACACTCAGGACGGTGGGACCCACCTTATGTATATGTTGTATATCCAGTCCGTCCATTCCAGTTGGATGTGGGACCGCCACATGATGTATGTGTTTTCAGCCACGCCGTCCATCTGATTTTTGGATGGGTGGGGCCCACCTTGTGATGTGTTATATACTCACACCGCCCATCCTCGTGGCCCCCACATGAGGTACGTGTTTTATCAGCGCCGTCCATCCCATGGACCCCACATGTGATATATTTAAGGTCCATCTTGTAGGCCCACCTTAAGGTTTATATTGTACATGTGGTCCATTTATTTTGCTGGATTATGGGCTGCCCCATAAGGCCCAATGTGATGTATTTATGGCCCATGTAATGAGGCCCATTATGATGTATTTGCGGCCCATTTGATGAGGCCCGATGTGACGTATGAGGCCCAGGTGTGAGACCCATTGTGATGTATTTGAGGCCTAGGTGTGAGGTCCATTGTGATGTAATTGGGGCCCAGGCATGAGTCCCATAACGATGTGTATGTGGCCCATGAGTGAGGCCCGATATGGTGTATGTGTGTCCCATATGTGCAACCCAATGTGATGTATATATGGCCCATATGATGAGGTCCATTATGATGTGTATGAGGCCTTTGAGTGTGAGGCCTAATGGGATGTGTATTGGGCCCTTATGTGAGGCCATGGGCCCACTATATGTTAGGCTCTATGTGGGCCACCCCTTGGGAGAAATGTTGGTTAAATGTCCACATTAATGGGCAAGATGGTTAAATGTCCACATTGTAACTTTCCCTTAGGCCTTATTAGGCCCATTCTCATCATTCCCCAAATCATTGGGCCCCATTGATGTTTGCATGGTCCATCTATTCATATTGGGTTAACCCAAGATGTTGGGCTCCATTGGTTGCTTATAGGATTATTTCTTTTTAATCTCGGAGTCCGTCTAGGACTCATTTGGGCCCCCTAGGGCATCTAGCGGGCTATATAATAGTATGGAGAAGGAACCTTTCCGGATCCTTAGGTTTATAAGTAGGTCATCTAGGCCCAACCTTGGTATGAGGAGAGTTTATCATTGCCGTAGACGGATGGATCCATGCTATCGGATTTGGTATATCCATAGTCGAGGGCCGATCTTTATATTATGGTTTAGATCGTCTGTTCATCTATCGACCCCACCTTGTTTATGGGCCAATTATCGATACTGATTATGCGTATGTGACAGCATAACATCATGATACATGCCCATACGCATCATCTGAATGTTTGTTATGAGATGTGGTTGACTATTGCATATGCCATAGGGCAAGTTGTTTGTGGGACTCCCTGATAGGCGGAGTCGTCCCACATGAGCGCACGGTATGTGCAGGATTGATGCATGACTGGACTGTGTGACTCATGCATCTTACATTGTGTGTTGTGATTGTTGTACGCCCTAGTGACATTAGGGCTATAGCCTCCTTAGGCATATCGCGGATGGCAGGTTTGGACACCAAAAATCTTCTCTTTACATGGGGCGCGAAGGATGTCCCTGGGTGAAAGTCCTTAAACCTGACGGTACCGGAAGATGCTCTAACGTCGAGACCGAGTGGATACATGAGCACATGAGGGCCAAATACTAGGAAGCTGCATCTCCCACTTTGTCATGGTCGGTTGGAAGGGGGTGTGGCCTGACCCGCCCGAGGGTAAAGGGCAATTGCTAGGCTGAGTATGACTAGCTTGTAAATGGGTTGCTACGACGTGTCAGATAGATATTGGCTAGAATTGGATAGGCGGATAGTGAGGTCTCTTCCGCTTGCACGGTTGTGCGTCCACTATAGGGCGGCAATGTGGTGTATGTAAGTGATATGGTTTCTAGCTCTTGTATTATCAAATTTTGTAGTGTCAAAACCTCTATTGGAATTTGTGTCTTATCCAACTCATCTACATAATGAAGTTTGTGCATCTCTCAAGGACAAGGGTCTTTTGTTCAAAAACTTTAAAGGCAAGTGTACTTGTTCGTTTTTATGTACAACATCAATTGTGAATTCAAGCTTTCAAGAGTTCAAGATTTTCAAACCTTCGTACAAGTTAAGACAACATTCCTAGATTTTGATTCTCAAGTTCATGCTTCAACATTAGTCAATTTCAAGCTTCAAGATCTCAATTTCAAGCTTCATCTTATGACAAGATATCAAGCTTCACGAACTTCAAAGAAGGACTATCAACTGAAGAAAAAGAAGACTCAACATTCATACATCACTAACAAGGTATAAATGACCCTAGATTGACCTTAGGGTAGGTCATTTTGAATACATAATTCAATTGACTCATTTTATAAGTGAATAGACTATTTCTCGACTAGTCTTGGACTTTGTTCAACTAGTCCTAGCACTGACTCGACTAGTTCAATAAATTTCATGACCAGTCCTAAGGTTGTTGCAAATTTTCAGAATTTTTTGTTAAGCCTCAACCAGTCTAGTTATGCTCTGATACCAACTTCTTTCACGCCCCAAACTCGGAAACTGGGCTCACAAAAGTTCCGATCGCCGTATCCAGTGCCGACAGCCTCCATAGTACCCCATTCTCGGCTCCCAGCGCGCATATGCCAGATTCCAATCCTGGGATCTTATAAGGAGGATTTTTCAATGTACATTTATCTCGTAAGAAGCATAACTATAAGTTTAGCTAATTCACAAAGGCAACATCATCATCACATATCCACTAATATAAATATTGAATATAGTGCAAAAAGGGAAATACATATGTAAAAAATAAAAGCTCCGAAAGTTCGCTGCACTCTCCAAGCTCAACGCTGTTGCGACCTAATGCCACCTGCATGCATCTATCGTGCATAAGCTTATAGAAAGCTTAGAGGGTGGTGAAAGTGTGTGCACAAGGTAAGTGACAAGTATACAATACAATGTCATAAATCATACAATATCAGAATAAGCGGAAATACTGACAAGATTATGAATCATACGATATCAGAGTAAGCAGCAATACTGACAAGATCATGAATCATACGATATCAGAGTAAGCAGAAATACTAACAAGATCATGAATCATATGATATCAGAGTAAGCGAAAATATACAGGTAAGATCATGCATCATACGATATCAGAGTAAGCGAAAATACTAACGAGATCATGAATCATATGATATCAGAGTAAGCAAAAATATACTGGTAAGTCCATGAGTGCTATCAGCCATACCAAGGCTATGTGGTACAAGGCATGAATGCTAACAACCATATCAAGCAGAAACATGTCAACTGAAAATGTTAAAAACGCTGCGGATGCAATGCAATATGCGGTGCGAATGAAATAACGAAGCTGAAGTGAAGTCGGGATGATAGTACGAAGTATCGCAGGCTATGGGGTCCATCACAAGGGACTTCTCTTCAAACCAGTCCCATACCTAAATTTGGATAGCCAGACTTAATGTAGTATACTCCTGATCTCAAGTTAGTCGCGTGCCCCAACCAAAATCCTTACCATTCGAAGGTACAAAACAATTAGTTGCGCACCACCAGCCAGAGTGGATAGTAAACGAATAAATGAATGAGTATGCAACTCCTACTCAATAAGTCCACATATCACGATAGTTCCTCTTTGAACCAGATTGCCGCCCCATCGTGCGCAACAAGGTGAGTGGAAGAGACCTCACTATCCGCCTGCCAATATCGGGCCCGGTTTATCGATAGCGGACCCATTCCTCTAGCTGGTCAAACTCAACATAGCTTTGCCCCCCTCCTCTCGAGCAGGTAAGGCCGCACCCCCTTCCGACCGACCACGATACAATGGGAGACGCGGCCTAACTGTATACGGTCCTCATGCGCTCATTTATCTACTTGGTCTAGGCGTTGGAGCAACCTCTAGTACCAGGAGGGTTCTGGGACTTTCACCCAAAGATATCTATAGCACCCCATGTAGAACAGATTTCCAGTGCTCATCTGCCTATCTACGATATGCTTGTGAAGGCTACGACCCTGATGTGGCTAGGGCGTATGATAATCATAATCACATAATACGAGATGCATGAGTTACATAGTCCAATCACGCATCAATCTTGCGCATATTGTATGCTCATGTGGGGCAACTTCGCCTATCAGGGAGTCCCATGAACAACCTGCCCTATGACATATGCAATGGTCATCCACATCTCATAACAAATATGTAGATGATGCGTATGGGTATGTATCATGATGCTATGTTGTCACATACTTATAAACGGTATCGATAACTGGCACCGATAATCGGCTTATCAAAGGGCCTAAGGGAAGGTCACAATGAGGACATTTAATCATCATTGCCCATCAATGTGGACATTTAACCAACATTGCTCCCAAGGTAGCCCATATAAAGCCAAACATATAGTGGACCCATGTCCTCATGTAAGGGCCAAATATATATCACACTGGGCCATAAATACATCACATCAGACCTCATCAATGACCACAATTACATCACCACGGGCCCCATACAATCTCAATGGCCACATACAATCATAATGGGCCACATACAAGTCTCAATCAGCCACCTACAATCACAATGGGCCACAAACAATCATAATGGGCCACAAACAATCATAATGGGCCACATACAATCTCAATGGGCCTTACACGAGGGTCTCATACATCAAGCGCACCGCATCGCATGGGCCTTATACATCACATCGGGCCTCATCATATGGGCCTCATGTACAACATTTCAGGCCGCATCACATGGGCCTAAAATACATCACTATGGGCCACTCACATGGGCCTAATACACATCACTATGGGCCTCTCAGACGGGCCTAATACACAAGACTATGAGCCGCATCACATGGGCCTAACACTCATCACTATGGGCTTAACACACACCACTATGGGCCGCATCACATGGGCCTAACACTCATCGCTATGGGCCACATCACATGGGCCTAACACACCCCACTATGGGCCGCTCACATGGGCCTAGTACACATCACTATGGGCCACTTACACAGGCCTAATACACATCCCTTTGGGCCGCATCACATGGGCTTAATAGACATCACTATGGGCCACATCACATGGGCTTAACACACATCACTATGGGCCGCATCACATGGGCCTAATACAAATCACTATGGGACGCATCACATGGGCCTAACACACACCACTCTGGACCACTCACATGGGCCTAACACACATAATTATGGGCCGTATCACATGGGCCTCTTACACAGGCCTAATACACATCACTATGGGCCACATCACATGGGCCTAATACACATCACTAAGGGCATCTCACACAGGCCTAATACACATCACTATAGGTCTCTCACACGGACCTAATACACATCACTATGGGCCGCATCACATGGGCCTAATACACATCACTATGGGCTGCATCACATGGGCTTAACACACACCACTATGGGCTGCTCACATGGTCATAACACACATCACTATGGGCCGCATCACATGGGCCTAAACACATCACTATGGGCCTCTCACATGGGACTCATACACATCACTATGGGCCGCATCACATGGGCCTAATACACATCACTATGGGCCACATAACATGGGCCTAACACACAATTATGGGCCGCTCACATGGGCCTAACACACCTCACTATGGCCCACATCACATGGGCCTAATACACATCACTATGTGACTCTCACACGGGCCTAATACACATCACTATGGGCCTCTCACAAGGGCCCAATACACGTCACTATGGGCCGCATCACAAGGGCCTAATACACATCAGTATGAGCCAGATCGCATGGGCCTAACACTCATCATTCACATGGGCCAAAAATACAAATAGGTGGGCCCCACACAAGGGCCAAAAATACATCATGATGGGCCTTACCAAATGGGCCCGAAAATACATCAGAATGGGCCTAACCAAATAGGCCGAGAATACATCACAATGGGCCTTAATATACAACAAGTGGGCCTCTTTGCATGGGCCTCAAACACATCAAGTGGACCCTATTGCGTGGTCCACACAAACATCTCATTGGGCAGTACATTTGAGTCATACAAACATCAGATTGGGCCTCTTATATGGGCCACAAAATGCATCACAATAGTCCTTGCATACATCACTTTGGGCCTCAGCAATCAGGCCACATAAGCACCACATCGAGGTGGGTCCTGCACATCCGAGATGGGCCCCACCACAATGGACAGCTTAGATCAACATATACATCATGCTTGCTAATATGTTTGAATTGCTTGTTTATTTAATTTTGCTCTGATACCATCTTGTAACGACCTAAAAATCGGGGGTCGAGCATAAACTCAACTCCCGAGTTGCAACGCATCACTTATGCAACAAAATGAATGATGATTGAATGTTGCCGGTATTAGCGTAGTGAACATGAGTGAGATTAAGCCAAAACAACATATCATACTCCAGAGACAAGTGAATTAGCAACCGGAAGACTGTGATACATAAATAAAATATAAAAACTGTGGTGAGTCCCCAGAGTGTGAATGTTACCAGGTTAATTCATTATGAGTACAATTTCAAATTACTACCAAGTTGTGGAAGTGTAATGTCTTCTATCCCAAACACATAGCCCCATCAATGCAATACCAGGTCTTCATAGACCTGTCAGAGAGCTACTTGTAAGAGAACTCCTCCTCAACATCATAGTAGTAGTCCGGCTCTGCTTCATAAGCATCGCCATCACCTAAAACTCAACAAATCTGGTTGGTGTGTACAACACTGTCCCGTAACGTGGGAGTGAGTGATCAACTCAGTGGAACAGTAACGCATAGATAAACATGTTATCAATTCAGTCAAGCAGTAATGATACAACAGTACAATCAAACACTCCTAACTACTCTTATTAATCCAAGTATGAATGACATGATGAATGCCCTTGCCAAACCACCCTCATGCGACACCATCTTACATTCGCGACATGCGTTCATCCCTCAGTGCTCCACATCTACCAGGCACATGCAGTGCGATGATGAGCATGATTACCGAGTAGTTATTAGTCCTTTCAAACAGCAGGATTGGAAAACTAAGGTACCTCCCTTGTATCATTCCCAAACATGATCCATTCTAGGGTCGTCAGTCCTAGTTAATCTCATACGATGGTGTGTTTCTAGGTCGTTGCAAAGGCTGCCAGGGCTGTTACACGCATTCATTACACCACTCCCCCATAACCTTTTTAACGGTTCATCACTAAATTGATACAGGCCTAGTTCATACTCTATACACTGCGGTAAAATTCGTCGCCTCACCTCAAATTCAGAGTATGCTCGAGGTCACTACAAAGGGCTGTCAGGGCTGTTGCTTGCAATCGTTGCACCACTCCCTCATCACTTTATCAATGTAGGCCGACAACACGAATATAGTGTCCCATACCACCATAATCGGCTCACGAGTCTGGTTGCTCACTCGTCACTATGGGTAGGCAAGTGGCCCCATCGTAGGCCGACAGCTTGACCACGGTGTCCCATACCACCATGCCTGGCTCATGAGTCATAGCGGATCGAGGTACCATGGTTAACAGGATTTCACTGGTAAGTTTGGTACCCTAGGTTCAAGCAGTAGCGTCCAAACATGGTGAACATACATAAGACAGATCGGGTTTCTTGACGAGCTCGGCTAGCTCGAGCGCACGACAAGTTGAACGATATGAAGCGCATAAGCACTTCGTGTGGCTAACCACTATCGCCAACTGAAGTACGACTCGGGTTCGTCGAACACATCTCACGTGGCAAATGAATCTCAGCCACGAATTCAATCCCGTTACCGATTGCCTGGACTATAATCATAGCCCCAAACACAATCAATCCTTATTCTGAAGCATATAGAGTAAAGCAGAATATACAAGTAATTCAAGCATGTTATAAAGCACAATATAAACAGGCAATACAAAACACATATTCATAAGTAAGCGTTAAACTAAACAAACAACATGGAGGAAATCACATACATCTCTAAGGTAGTTGAGAATCCTATCTCAACACCCTATTAAACTTAGTTCATCACACATTTCTCACACAGGCATTTTAGCAAACACTTAAACTACACCACTCCAACATACATGACGTATGTTGATCTCAACATAGAATAGGACAAATCCTTATAGCAAGGAGTTGTCACATACACATCAATCATGTTCTTACATTCAATACATTTGGTAGGCATAAATCATAAATCCATATTTATTTAGTCATTTCAACAAAAACACTTTAAACTACATACATCAACATACATGACATATGTTGATCACATAGGTATAAGGCCAAATCCTTTCACTAGGGAGTTGCCCCAATTATAACATGCGTGCACCCACGACGGATAGTCATGGAAAGCAGGAATCCAAGTTCCATGTTCATTCAGTCATTTCGACAAACACTTGGGCTACACGTTTTAGCATATATCGTATATATTGGTCGTGGCGTGATTTAGGGCAAATCCTTTCATCAAAGGGGGGTATCGCCTATACAACAATCATGTATCCATGACAATTAGTCATGGCAAGCACGAATGCGAATTCTATACTCATTCGGTCATTTTCACAAACACTTAGAATACACTATTTTAACATACATAGTGTATATTAGCAAAAACATGTATTAGGGCGAATCCTTTCACCAAACAAGTATTTTATCCATATATAATATATCAATACAGAAAATAATCATGGAAAACACATTTCCAAAATTTATACGTATACGGTACTTTCTACAAATACCTAGAGTATGTAAAATTCCATATTCTTCATCTTTAATCGAAACGGAAAACAGAAAGCACTTTATACATGTGTAATTGCATGCAGATCATGAATCTATCATTATCTGACATTGAAAGCGTTGAAAACCATAACCTATACACCTAAAGTCCTCACCTTTTGTCGTAGAATCGTAACGAATTCGATAGGTTTGCTAAACCTTCGTATTCAGCAGATTGGTAACCTATAGATTGAAAGAGGTTAGCTATTTCATAACCTACAACTATCAAAACTCCAAAACAGGTTAGGGTTAGGGTTTCTTATCTAGAAACGGAGCTGAAATCACCGGAAAAGCAATTAGAAATGAGTGGTGTAGCTTGTGTAGCGGCAGGGTAAAGTGGCAGGGAGATTCTCCCACTTCTCTCACACTTTCTCTCTCTTTTCTCTCTTCTCTCTCTAGGGTTTCTCTCAAATTCATATGGCTATGAGAGAGAGGGTTCTAAGGTCCTTATATAACCTAAAAACACACCAAAATAGACTTATGGTCAAGGTATACTTAGGTTATAACCAAAGTGACCCTATTCTAGCTCAACGGAGGACTTTTGGCGGGCCTCCTTGAGCCAAAGATCAAACTTAAGCTCACCAACCTTGGATCTAGGTGGAGTTAAGTTTTCGTTTCAGTGGGATTCCCAGATCACGCGTGGTGGACCAGTTTCAGTTCAACGGTCAGTAGATCTCGATCGGAGATTCCAAGTACATGAATATGTTTGGGGAAATATCCCTGATCCGAGGGTGTAATTTGGTCTGATTCTGACGGTCTGGTTGCTTAATACTGATCCGCAAGAGAGACGTGCTAGATTTATTTATTTTGGATTTAATTTAGAATTATTTTGACATTTCTCACACTCCCTGCTCCGAGCTCAAGCGAATTACCTCGGGACACTATCTGGAGTTGATTTCTGAGATGGTTGTCAAGTCCAGCAAGTCGGTCCTAATTCCTTAACTTCGTGTTAATCAGACTTCCGACGTGCGGTCCAGATCTCATACGGAGTTTCGAGATGCTCCTGAGAGCACCGGGTAATGAGATTGATCCTAGATTTTAGGGTAACCTAGCGTCAATGATTCTACAAGTTTTGGGTCTTGCAGATCGTATTTAAAGTGATTGGTGCTAATTTCATAGGTACTCTAGTTTAACACTGGCTAATTCTCGCCTAATTTCTAAAGGATTTAGTCCTGAGTAATTTCTATCTGAGGTGGTACCTGGGCCTTTGTAGTTTGCATATAAAGTGATCCAAGTTGTAATACTTAGCTAGTTTAAGATAGTGTCTAGGGTGAAAGTACTTAGAAAAATTGAAAGAACAAGGTGGTGAAGGGTGGGATTTGTGAAGGAAAAGGGTTAAGAAGCGATTTTAGACTGTGGGATTCAGTTCTAACAGGTTAATAAGGTGTTAGGATCGACCCATTGCCTAAGGACGTCTTATTCCAGGTTGGCAAAAATCTGGGATGTTACAACCACGTGGATGGGCAGCATGAATATACAATACCTAACAAGGTGGGCCTCATGTTGTCAGCCAAGACAGGTGGACGGCGTGGCTGCAAGGTTCATCAAGGCGGGTCCCACCGTCAGGACGGTGAGATCACATTGCATACATCATGGGGGGACCACTCCAGTCCAGCAAACAGGGTGGACGGTGTGGATGGAATCATTTACACCAAGTGCGGCCACATGCCACACGTACAGACGGACGGTGTGGATAAAACATATAGATTAAGGTGGGTTCCACCTGCCCACACATGTCACATGTGTGGGTGGGTCCACAATACAAACAGATGGACGGCGTGTATGGGACACATACACCATGGAGGGCCCCACCCATCCACTGTCCAAATGGGTGGCATGGATTACAGAATACAAAAATCTAGGTGGGTCCCACCTACCCACATGTGTTACACGTGTGGAATGGGCCCACTTCATCCACAGATGGATGGCATGAATAAAAGATATATAGTAGGGTGGGTATCCACGTCCCTCACAAGGGACGGTGTGGATATAATATATATATATATATATATATATATATATATATATATAATATCTATTCTATATATATATATATATATATATATATCAAGGTGGGTCTCACCTACCACACGTGTCACACGTGTGGGGTGGGCCCACTTCATCAATAGATGGATGCTGTAAATACACAACATACATCATGGTAGCCCACAGCACACCGTCCAGACGGACAGTGTGAATAAAATACATCACGGTGGTCCCTCAGCACCGTCCAACCATTGTCCATGTAAATCAGCACCGTCCATACATTGTCTATGTAAATTAGTACCGTCCAACCATTGTCCAACACCGTCCAACACTGTCTGGATGGTGTGGAGGTGTAACGCCCTGAAAATCGGGGGTCGAGCATAAACTCAACTCCCGAGTTCCAGAACATCACTTATGCAACAAAATGAAAGATGATTGAATGTTGACCGTATTCGTGCATTAACATGAGTGAGATTAAGCCAAAACAGCATATCATACTCCAGGGACAGTTAAATTTGCAAGCGGAAGACTATGTATAGATATAAAATATATAACCTATGATGAGTCTCCAGAGTGTGATAACATTACCAGGTTAAATAAATACAAGTGCAGTTCTAAAATGTACCAAATGTGAGGAAGTGTAATGTCTTCTATCCCAAGAACCATAACCCCGTCAATACAATACCAGGTCTTCAGTGGCCTGTCAGAAAGTTACATGTAGGAGAACTCCTCCTCCACATCATAGAAGTCCGGCTCTGCTTCATAAGCATCGCCATCACCTGAAACTCAACAAATCTGGTGGGTGTTCGGAACACCGTCCCGTAACGTGGGAGTGAGTGATCAACTCAGTGGAACAGTAAAGCATAGGTTAACATGTTATCAATTCAATCAAGCAGTAATGATAAAGTAGTATAAATCAAACAATTCTAACTACTCTTATTAAATGTAAGAATGAAATGACATGATGCTGTATGCCCTTGCCAAACCACCCTCAAGCGACATCATCTTACGTTCGCGAATGCTTAACTCCCTCAGTGCGCCACATCTACAAAGCACATGCGGTGCGATGATGCTCATGATTACCAAGTTTTTATTAGTCCATTTCAAACAGCAGTATTGGGAAACTAAGGTACCTCCCTTGTATCATTCCCAACATGATCCATTCTAGGGTCGTCAATCCTAGTTATTCTCATACGATATTATGGTTCGAGAAGCATAGTGAAGGCATCGTAAAGGGCTCGTCACCCGTCAGCGCGGATACAGATCTCACCGTATGCGGCTCAATTGCTGACCGTCAGCTCGAGTACAGGTCTCACCGTACTCGGCTCAATCACTAGCCGTCAGCTCGAGTACAGGTCTCACCGTACTCGGCTCCACTCATACTCTAGTTGCTGTGAAAGACTCGTCGTCAATCACAGAGCCTTGGAGTATACTCGAAGATACTACGAAGGACTCGTCGCCCGTCAGCACGAGCACAGGTCTCACCGTACTCGGCTCTCGCCGTAAGTATCGACAGCTCGAATACAGTGTCCCATACCACCATATTCGGCTCACGAGTTGGTTGCGCAATGGTCACTACGGGGAGGCACATGGCCCCAGCGTAGGCCGACAGCTCGACCACGGTGTCCCATACCACCATGCCCGGCTCATGCGTCTTAGCGGATCGAGGTACCATGGTTAAAAGGGGGTTTCACTGGTAAGTTTGGTACCCTAGGTTCAAGCAGTAGCGTCCAAACAGGGTGAACATGCATAAGGCAGATCGGGTTACTTGACGAGCTCGACTAGCACGATCGCCCGTTGAGCTGCACGACATGAAGTGCATAAACAACTTCGTGAGGCCTAGCCACTGCCGACAGGCAACGCCCGACTCGAGTTCGTCGAACACATCCCACGTGGCAAATGAATCTCAGCCACGAGTTCAATCTCGTTACCGATTGCCTGGGCCATAATCATAGCCCCAAACACAATCAATTTCAGATAAATAAAGCAGTAATGGATCAAGATTCAACTCATACAGTCAAGGTCTGGTATTATCCGTTTAGGGCTGCCAGGGCTGTTACACGCACTCGTTGCTCCGCTCCCCCATCACCCATGACGGATCATACAACGTAAATATAAATTTAAACATATGCATTACATAGTTAAAATCATAAAGCAGTTGAGCATGTTATGAATCACAACACAAGCATGCGTTTATACATGTTCAATTCCTAATCACACAACTATCAAAGGAGATCATACACATAGTTAAAAAAAGGTTGAGAATCATATCTCAACACCCTTATACTTTACAATTTGCTAACTACTACTCATTCAGACATTTCAAGAAACACTTAAACAAACATACATCAACATACACGACATATGTCGATCACATAGGCATTAGGCCAAATCCTTTCACTAGGGAGTTGCCCCAATCATAACACGCGTACACCCACGACGGATAGTCATGGCAAGCAGGAATCCAAGTTCCATATCCATTCAGTCATTTCCACAAACACTTGGGCCACACATTCTAACATATATAGTGTATATTGGCCGTGGCGTGACTTAGGGCAAATCCTTTCGTCAGAGGGGGTATCGCCAATACATCAATCATGAATCCATGACAATTAGTCATGGCGAGCACGAATGAGAATTCTATACTCATTCAGCCATTTCCACAAACACTTAGAATACACTATTACAACATACATGGTGTATGTTAGTAAAACATGTATTAGGGCTATCCTTTAGCAAAACGAGTATTTTATCCATGTATACCATAATCATACTACAAATAATCATGACAATTACATTTCCAAAACTTACACATATACGGTATTTCTAGAATTCACAATTTCAACATACGTAGCATTTACAAGTGAACATGTATTACGGCGATTCCTTTCGCCAAACTAGTATTTTATCCATATATAGTATAATCATACATTAAATAAACATGTCAAACATTTCTCCAAAAAAAATACGTATACGGTATTTCTACGTATACCTAGAGTATGTGAAATTCCATATTCTACAACGTTAATCGAAACAGGAAACGGAAAGCACTTTGTACATGTGCAATTGCATGCAGATCATGAATCTATCATTATCTGACATTGAAAGCGTTGAAAAACGTAACTTATACATTTAAAGTCCTCACCTCAGCCCTTGGAATTCCAACAAATCAGCAAGGGTATTGGAGCTTCCGTATACGGGAGTTTCCTAGCCTAAAGAGCGGAACCGATTAGCTTTTTCATATCCTACAACGATCCTACCTTAAATCAGACCTAGGGTTAGGGTTTCTTTCCTTCAAATGGGATGGACACCGCCGAAAAAACACCTGGAATAAGGCGGTGTAGGCCGTGTGACGAGTGGAAGCAGCAGGAGGAAGATCGGCTTCGAACTCCAAGCCTTTCTCTCCCTTTTTCTCTCTCTCTCTCTAAGGGTTTGCTCCCAAATTCGTATGGCTGTGAGAGGGGCTGTTCTAAGCCCCTTTTATAGCCAAAATCATGTCCAAAATAGACTCAGGTTCAAGGGTGGCTGCATATATAGGCAGTTCGCCACTTTCCAAGCTCAAAAGGGATGTTCTGGTGGCCCTCCTTGAGCCAAACGTCAGACTTAAGCTCACCATCTATGGATCTACGTGGGATTACGTTTTCGACTCGATCGGATTCCCAGATCGCACGTGGCGGACCACTTTCAGTTCAACGGTCAGTGGGCCACGATCAGAAATTCTGAGTACATGTAAATGTTCCTGAAATTTTTCTTAATCCGAGGGTGTAATTTGGTCTGATTCCGACGGTCAGGTTGGTTAATACTGACGCGCAACCGAATGATGCCAGATCACTATTCCAGATATTTATTTTGGGATGGAATTTGTGTTTTTCACACTCCCTCGCTCCGGATCGAAAAGAATGGCCGTGGGACATCGGAATCATCTGATTTTTGAGATGATTGTCAAGCCCAGTGGGGCGGTCTTGGTTCCTTAGCTTCGTGTTAATCGGACTCCTGATGTGCGGTCTAGACCTAATACGAAGTTTCGTTTCATTCCCGAGAGCAGACGGGAAATGAGTTTGGTTCTAAACTTTAGGGAAACCTAGAGTCACTGATTTTACAAGTTTTGGGTCTTGCGGATCGTATTTAAAGCGATCCCAACGGATTTCATGGCTAATCGAGTTTTGCACTTAGTTAACTTTGTTAAATTTCTAAAGGATTTAATCCTAATTGTTTTCTAGTTGAGATGGTACTTAGGCCTTTGTAGTTTGTATATAAAGTGATCCAAGTTTTACTACTTAGCTAGTTTAAGATAGTGTCTAGGGCGAAAGTGCTTTGAAAAAATTGAAAGCACAAGGTAGTGAAGGGTGGGATTTGTGAAGAAAATGGTTTAAGACGGAATTTGAGGCTTTGAATTGAGCGTTTGAAAAGTTAATCAGGTGTTAAGATTGACCCAATGCCTAAGGATGTCTAATCCCAGGTTGGCAAAAATCCGGGATGTTACAGGAGGAAACAATACATCAGATGGGCCCTTTGGTGGATAGACGGTTGTTTCAAACACATACCACACGTGAGACCCACAAAACTTGCTGACGTCAGTCAACAGATGGGTCCCACCATCTGGAAGGCTTGGATATCACATATACATCACGTGGAACCCACAGAACTTACTGACATCAGTCAGCAGATGGGTCCCACCATCTGGACGGCTTGGACATCACGTGGATCATGGTGGGCTCCACAGTAATGGATGAAACACACACGCCATGGTGGGGACCCATTGTCCAAGTTGTTGGACGGTGCGGATGCACCACATACATCAAGTGGGATCCACCATGATGGATGCCGTGGATACACCACACGCATTTGGTGGGCTACACGGCATCGAGAGAGAGAGAGAGAGAGAGAGAGAGAGAGAGAGAGAGAGAGAGACGAACGTGAGAGGGGAGGGACCCTGCCACCATGGGCCCTCCCTATACATTGCATGCATCAAGATGGGTCCCACCATATGTGGGCCCTTAAAACACAAAAAAAATAGTAAAATAAAGATTACCCACCTTCGATCTCCTCTTCCTTCATCTGCCAACACGATCTAGATCTCCAAGTGGTGGATTTTAACGGTTGAGATGGACTTTGGATGGTGGGATTGGGTGGTAGGAATGTGGGCTACACTAAGCTCTCTCATGGAGGTTGGGACGTTTGGGTTGCTTGGGAGAATGAGAGAGATGAGAGAGATTAGATATGTAAGTGATGGGTGAGTGATGGATGTACTTGATAAGGGATTGGTTGTAAGAGAGAGAGTTGACTTTGGGGTTGCTTGGGGATGTGGTGTGAGGGGATTGTACTTGACATGAGATGTAATTGATGGGATTGATTTGAAAGCTCTCTCTTGGGTTTTACAATTGTGCGGCATTTTTCCTCGAATTGAACACGGGCCCACATCCCCTAGCTTAGGTATCACCTCGGCACTCGAGATGCGGCGTCGGAACTGCGGCGATGATGCGGTCACAAGGGTACAAGTCTGGGGGTTGAGTTGACTCAGGAATACGTGATATGCCTCAGGGTTGCGTATAAATGCTATCTACGCATTGCAGCTCGCCGGAATTTGACCGGGAGGACCGTGGAGGCCTATGGAACGGTACGGGCTAGGATACGTCTGAAAATTTTATTTACAACATAACCAATACAGATCTCACCAAGGGAGGGAAACCACACCATTATATATATAATCAGAACACAACATACTAACATAATCAAACACCTAAGAGATGAGGATAACACCCACGAATCTCAAGCTCTAACTCCTAAGACGCCTCATTCATGAGCAATCTAGTAAGACAGTGTAAGGGCCAAGTCACACAAATCATCGATGACTCCTCCCGATGTCGGAAGATCCTGCTGTTGTTGATGCCACTCCTAGGGTCCCGACGGCAGATACTGCCATCGCTATTGCTGCTGAGGACGGGGATACTCGCTCCTACGATGCCCTATCCCACCGCACCCAAAGCAATTACCTGAGAATGGTCTAGGTGGTAGGGGCTGCCGAGGGTGGGGGCACTCCCAGAATCGGTGCCCCGCCTCACTACATCTGAAGTATACACTTGAGGACTGACATATAGGTGGTGCAAACGCTCGGAAGGACGGACGGTTCCTGTGCCTCTGTGACAGCAGATGCTACTGGGAATTACTGGAGGGGGCCCGGCTCTGTAACGACTCGTAAATTTTCGTGCAAAGACCCGAGTACCACCTTGACCAGAAATCACTTAGGATTAAATCCTTTAGAAATTTGACAAAGTTAACTAAGCACTAAACTAGATTAGCCATAAAATCCGTTTGAATCGCTTTAAATATGATCTGTAAGACCCAAAACTTGTAGAATCATTGATGCTAGGTTACCCTAAAGTCTAGCATCAAACTCATTACCCGACTGCTCTCGGGAGCACATTAAAACTCCGTATCAGGTCTGGACCGCACATCGGGAGTCCGAATAATACGAAGCTAAGGACTTGGGACCGCCTCGCTGGACTTGACAACCATCTCGGAAATCAAATCCAGACAGTATCCCACGGCTATTCGCTTGAGTCCGGAGCGAGGAGTGTGAAAATACTTGATTTTCTTTATAAATAAATACCTCAAATAGTAATCTGGCACGTGTCGCTTGCAGACATTTTGTAAGCAACCAGACCGTCAGAATCTGACCCAAATACACCCTCGAATCAGGAAAAATTTCATAAACATATCCATGTACTTGGAATTTCAGATCGAGATCCGCTGACCGTTGAACTGAAACTGGTCCGCCACGCGTGATCTGGGAATCCCACTGAAACGAAAACTTAACTCCACCTAGATCCAAGGTTGGTGAGCTTAAGTCCAACCTTTGGCTCAAGGAGGCCCGCCAGAAGTGCTCCGTTGAGATGAAAAATGGTCGTTTTGGTTATAACCTAAGTATACCTAGACCTTAAGTCTATTTTGGAGTATTTTTAGGCTATATAAGGACCTTAGAACCCTCTCTCTCACAGCCATACGAATTTAAGAGAAACCCTAGAGAGAAGAGAGAAAAGAGAGAGAAAGTATGAGAGAAGTGGGAGAATCTCCCTACTGCTTTCCCCTGCCGTTCTACAAGCTTAACCACGCAAGTCTTATCGCTTTCACGGCGATTCCGACTTCATTTCTAGGTAAGAAACCCAAACCCTAATCTGTTTTAAAGTTGTAAAGGTTGTAGGTTATGAAATAGCTAACCTATTTCATTCTATAGGTTACCAAACTGCCAAATACGGAAGCTTAGCAAACCTAGTTGATTCGTTACGATTCTAAGGTGAAAGGTGAAGACTTTAGGTGTATAGGTTGCAGTTTTCAACGCTTTCAATGTCAGATAATGATAGATTCATGATCTACATGCAATTGCACATGTACAAAGTGCTGTCTGTTTTCCGTTTCCATTAAAGATGAAGAATATGGAATTTCACATACTCTAGGTATTTATAGAAAGTACCGTATACGTATAAATTTAGGAAATGTGTTTATCATGATTATTTGTTGCATGAATATATTATATATGGATAAAATACTGATTTGGTGAAAGGACTCGCCCTAATACTTGTTTTGCTAATATACACTATGTATGTTGAAATAGTGTATTCTAGAAAGTACGGTATACGTATAAATTTTGGAGATGTGTTTGCCATGATTATTTGTTGTATGAACATATTATATATGCGTAAATTACTTGTTTGGCGAAAGCACTCGCCCTAATACATGTTTTGCCAACATACACTATGTATGTTGAAATAGTGTATTCTAAGTGTTTGTGAAAATGCTTGTGAGAGTAAGTGCTTGGGTGATAGTGCCTTAGGTAGGTATTGAGATGGGATTCTCAATTACCTTACAGACGTATATGATTCCTCCATGTCGGTTGTTTACTTTAACCGCTTACTTATGAAATATATGTGTTTGTATTTCCTGTTTACATGGTGCTTTATAACATGCTTTATAACATGCTTTACGACATGCTTGTTATCATGCTTGAATTACTTTGTTCATCATGCTTTACTCTGCATGCTCTAAATAAGAATTGATTGAGTTTGGGACTATGATTATAGTCCAGACAATCGGTACCGGACTTGAGATCATGGTTGAGGTTCATTTCGTCACGTAGGATGGGTTTGATGAACTCGAGTCGTACTTCAGTTGACGACAGTGGTTAGGCCACGCGAAGTGCATATGCACTTCATGTCGTTCAGTTGATTGTGCGCTCGAGCTAGTTAGGCTCGTCAAGTAACCCGATATGTCTAATGTATGTTCACCATGTTTGGACGCTACTGCTTGAACCTAGGGCACTAAACTTACCAGTGAAATCCCATTAACCATGGTACCTCGATCCGCTAAGACTCATGAGCCGAGCATAGTGGTATGGGACACCGTGGTCGAGCTGTCGGCCTACGTTGGGGCCACGTGCCTCCCCGTAGTGACCATTGAGCAACCAGACTCGTGAGCCAAATACGGTGGTATGGGACACTGTATTCGAGCTGTCGACACCTACGGCGAGAGCCGAATACGGTGAGACCTGTATTCGTAATAACGGGTGACGAACCCTTCGTAGTGTCTTCGAGTATACTCTAAGGTCTGTGATTGACGATAAACCCTTCGCAGTAACTAAAGCATGAGTTGAGCCGAGTACGGTGAGACCTGTATTCGAGCTGACGGCTCGTGATTGAGCCGAGTATGGTGAGACCTGTATTCGAGCTGACGGCCAGCAATTGAGCCGCATACGGTAAGATCTCTATCCGTGTTGATGGATGACGAGCCCTTTGTGATGCCTCTCAAACCATAATATCATATGAGGACTAACTAGGAGTGACGACCCTAGACAGGATCCTTGTTTGGGAATGATACAATGGGAGGTACCTTAGTTTCCCAATCCTGCTTTTTGAAATGGACTAATAATAATAACTCGGTAATCATGCTCATCATCGCATTGCATGTGCCTGGAAGATGTGAAACAATGAGGGATGAAAGCATGCCGCGAACGTAAGATGGTGTCGCACGAGGGAGTGTGTGGTGAGGGCATACATCATGACTGCATTCATACTCGCATTAATAAGAGTAGTTAGGAGTATTTGATTTGACTGCTTTATCATTACTGCTTGACTGAATTGATAACATGTTAACCTATGCTTTATTGTTCCACTGAGTTAGCTACTCACTCCCAAGTTAAGGGACGGTGTTGTACACACCAACCAGACTCTGTCTTAGGTACAGATGAGATGACGACTCAGGAGGCTGAGGCGGACTATGACGAGGACCAGGACGAGTTCTCATTTATGCAGTATTCTGGTGGCTTCGACTAGACTGCCTGGATCGACGGGACTTACAGGCTCACTTCTTAGTTGTACTTTTGGCATTTTGTTCATAAAACTGATAATGTATATGGTGACTCAGATGGGTTCATACTCTGGAGATTAAGATGGTTTTGTTTCTTTTACATACATATATATACAGTTTCAGTCTTCCGCTTGCCTTTATACAATTGATCTGGAGTATGAATTACTGTTTTGGTATAATCTCACTCATGTTTATTGCTCTAACACAGACAACATTTAATCATCATTATCTATGTTGCATAAGTGATGTTTTGGAACTCGAGAGTTGAGTTGTTACTCGACCCTCGAATTTCAGGGCCTTACAGGCTCTTCCGGCCTCCTCTCTAAAGAATGGAGGTCATTGCTTGTAACATCTGCTGCAGCTGGTCCACACTTACGGACACGGTCGGTGCTGTGCTAGACTCGGATGGGGTGCAAAAGTCTCAGGTGCGGGAACAGGAATCTCAGACGGGGAAGCGGAAGTCACTCGGGTCACTTGCTTGGGTGACATGTCCTACAAGAAGGAACAAGGGCCTATCATCCTTGGGCACTCTTGAATGCACACATGATAAGGAGCTATATCAGGAAGTTTCTAAGTTATTCGAATTCGGAGATCTAATTATTTTAAGTTCCTAACAATCATGTAGTATAAGGTAGTTATTGCAAGCCCTGTGTCCTAGACCATACTGTTCCTTAGGCTTCCACGGTCTTTCCGGTCCAATTTCGATAACCTTCGACCCTTAACCGGCATTTGCGCACATCCCTAATTCACATGCCGTCACATCCCTAATTCACATGCCGTCAACTCGAGTCGACTCCACCTGAGACTTGTACCCTAGCGACCGCGCTGTCGCCGCGTCTCGCGCCCCGATCCGATACTCTGGCCAAGAGATGTGGGCCAGCGTTCGGTGCCAGGAAAACGTCCTGCGTGCGAATTTCGAGAGAATCTCTATGACTTGTCACATCAATCAATCAATCCCATCATGCCAAGTACATGTCAAGTACACATCACTTTTCTCACATTCCCAAGCAACCCCAAAGTCAAAAAGTTCTTACACAAGCCCATACTTTTCTTACACCAAGCAACCCCAAAGTCAAAAGTTTCTTACACATCCATCACCCATCTCTCTCTCTCTCTTTACAACCCTCTCTCTCTCTCTCTCATTTCTCAAAACCCATATTCCAAGCAACCAAGATCACACGTCCAAGCATTTTCAAACCTCCAAGAGAGCTTTGTGTGTGGCCCATTTCCTACCCTCTCATCTCCCATCTCAACCATCCAAACTCCATCTCCTCCGTTAGGATCGAAGCTAAGGAGCAAAGGAAGCCTAGGGAGCAAGAAGGAATGGTGGGTGATCTTAGATCTCCACCTATTTATTTATTTTATGATTTAAGGGCCACTTGTGGTGGGACCCACCTTGATGTAGGCTTTGTATCAAAGAGGGACCCATAGTGGCGGGGGCCCTCCTCCTCTCCGTTTTCTCTCGCTCTCATGTATTGTGGACCCCACAATGAAGTATGATCCACAATGTCCCATCCGTAGGTCCCACCTTGCTGACCACCTTTGGGTGGGCCTGGATGTAGGAAAAACACATATATCAGATTGATCCAAATATGGTGGGCCACGTCCAAGTGGGACCCACTGTGATGCCTGTGTTGTGTGTAGTCCAGCGTCCAGGGACGCTGGACGTGCATAACAGTGGAAGTGTGGACTGGCGCGGGTGTGCTGACAGGGGGTGTGCTAACCAATGAAGTGTTAACTGATGTTGGGTTCGGTGGGACTTAGCCACCTCGTCATCCCTTTTTACGGACCACACCATAGTGTGTGTGTTCTATCCAAACCGTCCATTGCTCCTAGATGGTGGGACCACGTCCGTGTGGGGCCCCCCCTTGATGTGCTTTCCATGCCCAGATATATAGCACAACTGGCAGACTGAGTGGAAGATACCTCGTTTCAACGTTGAGGTCTTGGTTCGACTCCCTAGTGAAGGTGGCTAACAGTGAAGTGTGTGCTGACCTGGGGTCCATGGGACCCATCCACACCGTCCATCCTATTCTTTGGCTCATTTTTGGCGTTGAGCCAAAAAATGAGGCCAATCCGATAATCAAGCGGGCCATACCATAGAAAACTGTGTTCTCTTACCGTTTAAGGATGTTAGGACCCACCTTGCTGTTTCTATACACCAAACATGCCGAATGTTGGGCTTGTTTGGTGTGTTTTGAGTCTTAGAATCCAATGGGTGGAGTGAATTCTCAAGACGTGGGCCCCACATGTGAAATTCCACAGGAAAAAAATGTAGCAGATCACTGCTGCTGCCAGAGGGCGGAGGCAGTGCCTGCAGCGCTAGCGGATGGGCGGACAAGCAGACCCACGGCCCCAGCTATGGGCCCCACCGTGATGTGGGTTGGACGATCCACACTGTGCATCTGGTGGGCCTCCTTTTGGATGGTGGGCCCTCCGAGAATCAGCCTCATCCGGAACTCAGGTGGCCCACACGAAAGGAAACACTGAGATTGAACGACTGCCATTGAAATCTTTTTGGGCGTCCAGAAGTTTTGGACCACTATGAAATTTGTTTTGCCTCTGCATCCAGGGTCTGTGGGACCTTATCAATGGCTTGGATGACAGATACACATTATGGTGGGCCACACGTGTGGACCCCACCATGAAGTAAGTGTTTTATCTACTCCAGCCCGCCCCTGTACACGGCTGCGTCCGTGCAGCGTGGGGTGTAGCGTGGGGCCCAATGATGTAGTATCCACACCGTCCACTATTTGGACGGTGGGGCCCACCATGATGCATGTGTTGCATCCAAGCCGTCCATCCCTTTTGAAAGCCCATTTTAAGGCTTGAGACTAAAAATATGGCAGATCTATTTATCAAGTGGACCACACGACACTGTGAGCATTGAACGTCTACCATTGAAATCCCCTTGGTATCATAGAAATTCTGGATCAACATAAAATTTGTTTTCCCTCTTAATTCAGGTCCATGTGACCTTATGATCAGATTAGATGAGAAATGAATGTTATGGTGGGCCTTGGGAATGTTAATGGTGGAAATCATTGTCACCACTTATAGTTCGGTGTGGCCCATTTGATATGCATGAGGCCTATTGGTGTGGCCCACTTGATGTACATATGCCCATGTGATGTGCCCCACTTGCCATATGAGGGTCCACTGTGATGCATATAAGGCCCATTTGAGGAGGCCTACCTTGATGTATTTGTGGCCTGTTGTTGAGGCCCACCTTGATATTTATAAGGTCCATTTGAGGAGGCCCATCTTGATGTAGTTATGGCCCATCCGTTGAGGCCCGCCTTGATATATATGAGGCCTATGTTATGAGGCCCGTTTGATGTATTGGAGGCCCATGGGTCAAGGCCCAATGGGATGTGTATAAGGCTCAATGCGAGGAATGTGCACCCGATGTAATGTGTAATTTCACTACAATGCAGGTAATGATGTTTATGGCGGGCCATGCCTTGGGGGCTCAATTAGATTTAAGTTTTAAATCTTCTGAATTGTAAAAACTCAAAACAGAAAATGAGAAACTAAAACTAGAAGTTTCTTCCCTTCAGAGTTCAAAGGACACTTGGAAATATGCCCTTGGTGACCAAAAGCTTGAAAAATTGTTAACCTCATCGAGGTGATGTGGTGACAAGTCTGGTCTAGGTTATATTAAAAATAACTCTTTGATAACCAAGCGTTCAGCTCCTACTTTTGTAAGAGGAGAATCCTCAAACTCTAAAGGAAAGACTTTAAGAGATTCAAATTGTAACGATTTCAAAAACTCAAAGACTTCTTAAGTTTCTAAAATAAACAATAATGTCATCAACTACAAATATCAAAGGAATGATAAACCACCCTTAGGTAAAAAAATTATGGACTTGCTTAAAGAGCTTCAAAAATCCAAGATAGTGGATGTTCTAGACACGGGACAGGTGACAAGGAGATATTCATGAATATGGCGGCTTAGTCACTTTCAGAGATGGAAGTAATTGCGAAATAACTGGCCAAGGTAATGTACAACTTCCTAACTTGCCTCTCTTTAAAAATGTGCTTTATGTTGAAGGATTAAAATATAATCTTTTAATCATATCTCAAATCTATGATAATAAACACAATGTGAAATTTTCAGATCAAGGATATGAGATTAGGAATGAGAAAGGTAGTGTAATATTAAATGGTCACAGGACATCTAAAAATTGCTATATAATTAATAATTCTTGCTCAACAAACCATTCATATTACATGGTCCAATCAGATGAGACTGAACTTTGGCATAAAAGTCTTTGACATGTGAACTATAGAGATTTATATAAATTGAACAAAAGAGATCACTTACATGACTTACCCAAGCTGAAAAATATAGAAAAAGTCTGTGGTGCATGTCAAATCGGCAAACAGATCAGGAGTATTCACAAGAAAGTGAACTCCTTAGCCATGACCAAACCTCTAGAACTACTCCACATGGATTTAGTTGGACCAACTAGAATGGAGAGTAGAGGTAGAAAGAAGTATTTTCTGGTCATAGTTGATGACTACACCAGTTATACGTGGGTAGCCTTCTTAAGAGAAAAATCAGATACTCTTGATGAAGTCAGAAAAATTTTAAAACATAACCAGACTAAAAAAGATATATCTGTGGTCAAAATTAGAAGTGATCATGGCACTGAATTTGATAATAGCATTTTTAAGAAGTACTGTAATGATCATGGTATATTGCATGAATTCTCTACTCCTAAAACACATCAACAAAATGGAATTATCGAAAGAAAAAATAGAATTATAAAAGAAATGGCTAGTGTAATGCTAAATAACATGAATCTATTAAAAATTTTATGGGTTGAAGTTGTTAGTACTGCATGTTATATTATAAATCATGTTTATATTAAAAAAGCTAAAAAGAAAACAACTTATGAATTATGGTTTAATAAAACGCACATAGTTAAATATTTTTGAACTTTTGGAAGAAAATGTTTTATATTATGCAACCGACAATTTTTATTTTTTTTTAGGGGAAAATTCGATGCTAAGAGCGATGAGGGAATATTTTAGGTTATGATCTAAATAGTCGGGCATACAGAGTTCTTAACAAAAGAACCGGGGTGATTCAAGAATCTATAAATGTTGTGATAGATGATCAACAAATCACACCCAATCCTAATCAAGATGATGATGAAGTCAATGTGATTAATATACTTGACTCTTTATCTAAATCAGTTAATACTAAGACAAGATTAGTCAAAGACTATCCAACTAATCAAATACTTGGTAACTCTCATACTGGTGTTCAAACAAGACTACAACTAGAAAATATATTCAATTATGTCTGTTTCACTTCCCTAATTGAATCGACCAATGTAAATGAAGCATTTGCTGATGAAAGTTGGATAATTGTTGTGTAAGAAGAATTAAATCAATTTGTTAGAAATGATGTATGGTACTTGGTTTCCAAACCTACTGATAAACACGTAATTGGAACCAAATGGATTTTTAAGAATAAAACTGATGAAATGGGTAATATTATTAGAAATAAGGCTCGACTGGCTATACAAGGGTACACTCAAATAGAAGGTATTGATTACGATGAAACCTTTGCACTAGTTGCGCATCTCGAATCTATAAAATTATTTATCTCGATTGCTTGCCATAAAAAATTCAAAATTTATCAAATGGATGTTAAAAGTGCATTTTTAAATGGTGATCTGCATGAGGAAGTCTATGTTAAACAACCAAAAGGTTTTGAAGATCCCAAATTTCCAAATCATGTGTACCATCTTAAAAAGTCTCTTTATGGTTTGAAACAAGCTCCTAGGGTATTGTACGAAAAACTGACATAATTTTTACTTAGTGATAATTTTATTATGGGCAGTGTTGATAAAACCTTATTCGTCAAAAAAATATAATGATCATATATTGATAATTAATATCTACGTTGACAATATCATTTATGGATCCACATGCACTAACTTATCTATTGAGTTTGCAGATCTAATGAAATCCAAGTTTGAAATGAGTCTAGTTGGCGAACTAAACTATTTTCTTGGATTACAAGTTAAACAACTTGAAGATGGTATATTCATCTCACAGATCAAATATGCCTTGAACCTTGTAAAAAAGTTTGGGTTTGAGAATGGAAAAAATTTCAAGACTCCAATGAGTACGACTCTTTAATTCTCAAAGGATTAATCAGTTAAAAGTGTAGATTCCCGTCTATATCAAAGTATGATTCGTAGTCTTCTATACTTAACTGCTAGTAGACTTGATATTGCTTTTAATGTTGAAATATGTGTTAGATATCAATCTAATCCTAAGAAATCACATTTACTTGTTGTAAAACGAATAATCAGATATGTCACAAGTTCCGTGAACTTAGGAATATGGTATCCACATGATACGTCTATACAAATTGCCAGATATACTGATGCAGACTGAGTAGGAAATATTGATGATAGAAAATCTACCAGTGGTGGATGTTTCTACGTAGGGAACTGCTTAGTATCTTAGCTCAGCAAGAAACAAAATTCAGTATTTCTCTCTACAGCTAAGGCTGAATACATTGCAGCTAGAAATGTTTGTACTCAGCTAGTTTGGATGAAAAGAATGCTACCTGATTATGGAATTGCGCAAGATACAATGACGTTGTATTGTGATAATTCAAGCGCTATTAATATCTCAAAAAATCCAATCCAACATTCTCGTACGAAACATATCGATATTTGATACATTATATTCAAGAATTAGTTGAAGACAAGTCTATTATGCTTGAATATATTCAAACTAAGAAGCAACTTACAGACATACTGACCAAACCGCTTGACAGATATAGATTTTCCAACTTAAAGCATGATATTGGTTTGTGCATTGTTAATTAATTATTTTGTTTATGCATTATTTTTCTGTGTTTATGTTTATTTTTATTAAATGTATAAAATGATAATAAAAATTAAATTAAATAAGTCAAAATTTTTAAAATTTTGCGATTTTCGACCACTTGGAGTAAATACTCGACCAATCGAAGATCATGCGATTTCACCTAAAAAGGGGAAAAAATCACTTTTTCTATTTCATTTCTCTTCTTCTTCCTCTACTAGCTAGTGTCTCGCTCGACAAACACATCACCCATTCTTGCTAGTAAGTGTTTTTCTTCCAATTTCCTTCTAGTATTTGGTAGATCATTGCTAGTAAATATCTTTTGGGTGTTGTATTCTTGATTTGAAACCCACTTTGAGGTGGGTTTTCTTTAAAAACTGATCTAACTTCATTCCTTTCACTTTCTTTGATTTCTATCTTGTGCAAACCAAAATGGAGTATTGATCAAAGAAAACGACACGTAAAAATCGTGCTAGCTCATCATCTAGGTCGACTCTACTTGGTGTGAGAACCCTACGCGGCCATGAAGAAGATTCAAAGCACATTAGGAATTTCTGCACAAGGGATATTATCATCGAGAGATCAGTTAATCTTGATCATATTTCTTCCTTTGGTCTTGTTCTCATTCTTACCGAAGTTGGTTGGGAACGCATTTTTGGTTAAGGTGGAACGACTTGCCGATCAATTGCACAGGGAATGTATGCATCGATATGTGATGTATCCTTTGATGATCTAACATTCACGATTAAATTCGTTGAAGGGACATTCATAGTTACTCGATACATTATTTAGTCGTTGACAGAAATTGCAGTTGAGGACGATGGCGTTCCTATTGTCATTTTAATTGATAAAATGTCTAATACTAAGAGGCAAACAATAACACGTGAGTTGTGTCATTTTAATGCCAAATGAAAGTCGGGTAATGCCCTCCCTACAAACCAAATGCTCCCAAGTATACAGTTTTGTATAAAATTTTTACTTCCAATGTCTATCCTCGATCAGGGAATAAGTATGAACTTACTCCCTTTATGGTTCGACTTCTTCATTCTGTTGTGTTGGGCATGCATGTTTGTCTTCCTTCGTTAATCTGTTACAACATTATTCAGTTTCGCTTTTATCTCAAGCATGGTTCAATTCCTTTTGCATACCTTATGACTTGCCTCACTTTGCACTGTAATGTTCATATCCCATCGTCCGAGGCATTTGAATCTGAACTCCCATTTAATAATGCTAATCTGTATAAGATGAACTTCAAACCTCTTCCTGGTCAAAGTGAACAAGAGGAGGAAGCACATTAACCTGAAGACACATCCATGGATGATATTTTTGATGAATTAGAAAAATTCGATGATCTAGAAGATCTCGATTACCGGCCCTCCCAGGTTAATGAGCGTCTCAAATCTCTGGAGGAGAAGGTTGAAACACTGCATGTATCATAGGAAAATTTAATTCAAACCTTCAAGTCTTCAATGAAGTACATGAAAAAGTACTTCCATCGCATCAAACGGAGTTTGAATCAACTTGACTCGTCAATGCTTGCTCCTTACTCGTCTAGGTCGGATTGATATTAGTTATCTTTTGGTGGATCTTATTTTTATGCTTATAAAAACTTTAAACTTTACTTTTGTGATGGTACTTGCATGATTTTCCTTTAGACTCCCTAAACACTTTATTGTCATTTTCTTTCCTGACATTTGCAATTTCATATGCTTAAACTTCTACTTCACTTATTTCATAGTTATATCTTATGCACATTCCTACTATTCATTGTCTATTAAGCTTACTTGTTGATATTATCATGCATGATTGGAAAATGCATGTCATGTAGTATGCTATGAAGAAAATTGAGTTGATTGAAGAATGCATGTCATGTTGTATCTTATGAAGAAAACTACTATGGAATACTATGTAAGGAATGTTATATGCTATGGAATGCAATGCTATGTTTGACAGTACAGGGGAAGTGCTATTTGAGGGGAAGTAGTACCATTTCAGTTTTATGACCTTCAAGAAGCTCCTACAATAAGATTACAAGACTTCATTATTCTCTTATTTGTAATGATACGTGTTTTGTCACGAAATTGACAAATGGGGAGATTGTAACTGGTAAAATGATTAAAGCATACTTTAGTTGTCAAAATTTGTATAGTCAAAACAACTCGACAAGATATCTTCAAGACTGGTCCAAGATCAAGAAAAGATCAAGCTCAAGATCAAGAGAAGATCAAGCTCAAGACTAGTATATTCTCAAGAGTAGATCAAGCAAAAGATCAAGCTCAAAAGTCAAGATGAAGTCCATAATCAAGTTCAAGACAAAGAAGTTCAGATATTTTACATATCTTAGGTAGTATAAAACCCTAGAAAGGCTTTTGGTTTAGGTGCTTTCAAAAATTATTTAAATTGTGTTTTTATACTTATGTTCACTTGGAATTCGACCAGCCTAAGGTCTGGTTTGATTAGTCTGAGTTTCCTCGTCCAGTCCAAGTTCAATCCGATGTGAAACCGTTTTTTGGTTGCAAAATTCGACTGGTCGAATTTTTAGTTCGACTAGTCGAAGCTTGACCTTTGGCCAACCCGAGAAAATTCGACTCCAAGTCCAGCAAGTAAATCATTTCGGATTTTGGGATCTTCGACCAGTCGAAGATTAAATTCGACTAGTCGAACTGGTCCTCGGGCTAGTCTAAGTTTGGATAAATCTTATCCTGCGCGATCCAAAATCCGTTGAATAGAATTTAGTCTGCTCGGGCTACTTGAAGATTGCCTCAGGCTAGTCGAAGATTCAACTTCTTTGCTTATAAATTGAGTTCCTCTCTCAATCCGATATATCGATTATTATTATCAAAATCCTTTTGCAAGAAAGAGAGAAGCTCTAGTTATTAGTAAGCTATTTGTACGATATTTATAAATTTTATTTATAGATTTTGTTTAATTCCCTTAATCTTCAATATTTCCATTCTGATTATAAAGAGAGTAAACTATACTCTTCTTTTGAGATTTAAGAGAATTAACTCAAGTAGCCATTGGTTTGAACTTAATTAAAATCAATAGAACCCTGGACCATTTCTATCTGACTGAACATTGAACAATTGACATTCAAGAAAGTAGTTCTTTGGCTACAGCTTCTGATATGTCTTCTATGGTGAAGATAAGTATACCTTCAATTCTTTATTTAGTTTTTCTAAGATAGCAAGAAATTCTTAGTGTAGGTTTTGTCTGAGATAGCTTGAAAATCTCAATGAGGGGTTTTAATTGTGATAGCTCGGTAAAATCACAAGAACTGTATCAAGTTTAAAGGTGACCATGAGAAAACCTTTTTCATAGTGAAAGCTAAGATTACGTGAAGAGTAATTTTGGGAGTGGAGTAGGTGTGGCTGTTTTGGAACAGTTGTTGACACACCTAATGACTATAACTCTCTATGTTATGTGTTGAATGATTTTATTTTTACGTGGTGAATGGTCATAATTTATTTTATGTTAAAGTGGTGAATGATTGTAATATTTACTTTTATTTACTCTTGCAAAGTTTGAGATTTTGATTTGCAAAGTTTGAGATTTTGATTTTAAAGAAATCTGTGAAATAAGGTTGTCCTGCCTAAACTTTAGGTGAAAGTTTTCCTACGAATCCTTTGGAATCAACGTTTCAATACTTAGACAATTGAGATCTCTGATTTATTTATTATTCAACACTTTGTTCAATTATTTGGCATAGTCCTACTCACCCCCCCCCACTCTAGGACTTCTTAAGCTCTTTTTTTTTTTTTTTTTTTTTTTTTTTTTTAAGTATGGATTACTCTATTAAATATGATTAATGCTAACTTGAGAAATAGAATAGAATAAGCTAAATAAAGATTAGAATTACCACATAGATAGCTTAAGGAGCGCCCGTATTTCTTTTTGATTTTGAGAAGAATTTTTCCTAATTTTTGTTATTAAAATGAATGTGAGAAGGCCTCTATTTATAGCCAAAGGATTTGAAAATTTGGTCAGCGTGAAATTTGGTTCGGGTGGCCGATTTTAAGGATTGCAATCCAACGGCTCTCGAATTTCGCAAAATAAGAAAAATCAAACTTTCAGTTGGCCAAATCTCCTTAAATTCCGAAAAAATCCATTGCTGGAAATTTGATGTTCACAACCCCAAGTGTAGGGTTACAATGTAGTAATAATCTCGGTGAGATCGAGGTCGAATCCACAGGCACTAATATTGTGTATTTATTCTAAAAGTAATTAGAATCAAAACTAGGAGAAGATCTAACCTAAATCAGAAAAGTAGGGAGTAATTGTGAGATGTTGAAATTAGAAACTTAAGAATTTAAAGGTGGAAACTAGGGTTTCCAGGGATCCACTTGCAGCTATTAGAATGTTTCCTTATTTGATTCGAGGCACTCAATTGGAATTGGAGTCCTATCTTATCCAATTGGAAGATATTCAATAAACTCAGATCTGAACCTCCATTGACCTAATTCTCAATGGAAAAAAGTTGTGAAGATTGAGAGTGATTCCATCACCTAACCATGCCCAGGAGACGATGGTAGACAACAGGATATACCGATCCTGCAACCAACATAGGAGAATTGTGAAGAATAGAAGGGATTTTGTCACTTAGCCATGCCTAAGGGACGATGGAGAACTACAAAATTTCCTATTTTCACAAACCCCAAACAGAAAAAAGAAGATACTTCAAGCTATTGTAGATTTATTGTAATTTAAGTCACAACAAACCATTAAAAACTAAAGGTATTCCTTAAATATCAAAATAGAATCAAAGGAGTTTAACAATAGCAAGAATCAAACAAGAAAAACATCTCAACCATGCTACAAGCTTCACTCCTTAGCCCAAGCTAAGGGATCAAGCCAACCATAAACATGATTGGATTAAAAACCCTAAAAGGAAGCATTAAAAACTTAGAAGAAGGGAATAAGAAATCTTAGGAAGCGGCTTAGTCCTTTTGCTCTACTTCTCCAAACCTTAGATATCCTAAAAAGACTTAGGAAACCCCTATTTATAAGCCAAGTTCTGCAAAATGGGATCAAATTTACGCAGTTCGCGTAAACACTGCGTAACATGTTCGATGTCATTGAACACCCTTCGATGTCATCGAAGGGGTTTGAATCCAGAAGTCGCTCCTTTTCTTCTTTCGTACTACGTAAGTCTCTATGTCATGGAACCGTCCTTCGATGTCATCATGCGGAGCTTTGATCCATCGAGCAGGTCTTCGAGTCATCGAGAATATGTCCAAAACAGTTCAGCGAGTTACTTCAATTACTTCAATAAATTCGATGTCATCAAGCAGTCTTTGATGTTATCAGCACTTTTCTTCGAGTCATCGAACATGTCTTTGATTGATCGAGAAAAGAACCCAATATGTCTAGCAACCAACTCGATTTTCCTAAATAAATTTGATGTCATCGACCAGTGTTCGATGTCATCGAACAGTTCTCAATGGCATAGTCTTTGTGATTTTTGTGCTTGTTCTTTCGAGTTCCTTCCTTCTCCACTTGGTTTTCTTGCTTCTTGGGACCTTGAAATCTTCAATCTTGGTCTCCACAGGTCCATTCTTTGCCTTAGTGAGTTTTAAGCACTAAATCTATGCTTTTAGCATTCTTTTCAATCCAAGCTCTTAAATTCACCTTGCAACACAAACACATGTAAAATATACCACTAAACCATATTATGTTTGTAAAACCAAGAAATAAATGGGGGATAATATGCAATATTTGACCCTCAACACAACTCCCAACCAGCATTTTGCTAGTCCCAAGTAAAATATACGATAAATAATCATCAATCTCCAGTTCAAAATCCTTTTTCAGAAAACAATATTTTGTTTACTCAAGTATGAATGGGTAGAGATAAGATACAAAAGTGAGATTTGAAAACCCTAGAGCCGAATCACGTAGACAACCAAACAAGTAAGTTCTTTGTCGATCAGATCAGAGTATAAGTCTATATACCATATTTTTCAATGTGCTCAGTGAAAATCAATTTACTTTCCATCCAAATACTATTGTTTCATAATGTTAGCCATGCTCATTACTTCAAGATTGGTTTGAACTCAAGTACCGATTCCGAACTCATCCCCTTCTCCTTCTTTTTCCAGTTTTTGATTTTATATCGATGATAAGTTTTTATCCATTCTTTATTTTTGCATTCTTTTCTATATTTTTCATTCTTTTCATTCATTTTCATGACCTCTTTGTCGATCTCCTATTTTTTAACTGGTTCTTTTCTTCTTTTAAGATGAATAAAATTCTCCAGACTCGATTCTCACCATCTATCAATGATTCACATACTAACAATCAGAACTTCTAGCATGTCTTATAGACGACATATTGAATGTGTCCTATGATCTAGATTAATATTATATTCAAGCTACCTCTTAATCAATTGAGCGCAAGCACTTAGGTGATACTTATATGATTAGACTCCCATAATTCAAGACTCAATCTCTATCTTATCATACTGATCAGAAGCATTCTTAATACACAATTTATTACTTCCAAAATAGATTTCAACCTGAACATATTGAGAAAATTTCAAAATTTTTTGCCCAAAACTGAGAAAAACACTGATTATGTTACCTAATCCCCCACACCCCCCACAAAAATTCTACATTGTCCTCAATGTACAAGAAATAAGCATGTGATGTAAAAGAGGTCATGAAAATAAAGGAGACGGTGTTGGAAAGATAGTACCTAGAAGAAGGAAGTTTGAAGCTTTTCTACGGATCTCAACGTAAAATGGGTTAGCACAAAATGAAACTCAATAGAGTAGAAGCAAACTATACTAAATAATAAAAAGCAAACTACCCTAGTCTTTTGAAAGTGAAAAACCTACCTATACCTCCATCAGACTGGGAGATCAATCTTGGTACACGGGATCAGTCAGAGGTATGGACATGTCCTCTGAATCGAATTTTTCCACAAATGGCTTTAAACGATGTCCATTCACTTAAAACCTATTACAATTGTTTGGATTCTCTATCTCAACAGCCCCATGAGGATAGACATTTGTAACAGTGAAAGGACCAGACCAACGAGATTAGAGCTTTCACGGAAAAATACGTAATCGAGAATATACAAAAGGACTTTCTGGTCGGTCAAAAATGATTTCCAAAGGATGCTTTTATCATGAAACACCTTCATCCTGTCCTTGTAAATTCTCAAGTTCTTGTATGCATCATTCTGAATCTCCTCTAGTTCATTCAACTGTAGCTTGCGCAACGAGCCAACATTGTCTAAATCAAAATTTAGATTCTTAATAGCTCAGTAGGCTCTATGTTCCAACTCCACATGTAAGTGACAAGCTTTCCCATAGACAAGTATAAAGGGAGACATTTCAATAGGAGTTTTAAATGCAGTACGGGAAACCCATAGAGCATCGGTCAATCGGATTGACCAATCCTTGAGGTCAGGGTTAACCATTTTCTTTAAAATTTGTTTAATCTCCCTACTAGAAATCTCAGCTTGCCCACTTGTCTGTGGGTGGTATGGAGTGCTCACCTTGTGAGAGATGTCATATTTCTTCATTAGGTTTGTAAATGGCCTATTGTAGAAATGTGAGCCTCCATCACTAATGATGGCCCGAGGTATTTCGAATCAGGAAAGAATGTTTTCTTTTAAGAATTTAATGACCGTCTGATGGTCATTGTTTCGGCATGGGATCGCTTCGACCCATTTAGTGACATAGTCTACGGCTAATAGAATGTATAAATTCCCATGAGATTGGGGGAATGGTCCCATGAAATCGATGCCCCATTAATCAAATGCTTCAATGATGAGAATGGAGTTCAAAGACGTCATTTTTTGAAAGGATAATGCCCCCAATTTTTGACAAGGCTCACAAGCTTTGCAAAACTCATGAGGTCATTGAGTATAGTGGGCCAATAAAAGCAGCACTGTAAAATTTTGGCTGTGGTGTTTTTAAGAGAAAAGTGACCACCACAGGCTTCAGTGTGACAGAAGGAGATGACACTTTGGTGTTCATTGTCTGGCACACATCTCCTTAAAATTCGATCTGGGCAATATTTAAATAAATAAGGATCATCCTAAAAGAATTTGCGTACCTCGGTGAAAAATTTCTTCTTATCTTGTGCAGTCCAATGTGTTGGCGTGAAACTGTGGCAAGATAATTATCAATATCAGCGAACCAAGGTGAGTGGGAGACTTTAAACAATTGTTCGTCAGGGAACATGTCATTTATGGGTGTCGTCTCAAGGGATTCTGGAAGATCGAGTCATAAAAGATAGTCAGCCACTACGTTTTCTACTCCCTTTTTTATCTTTTATTTCCAAATTAAATTCCTAGAGTAAGAGGATCCATCTTATTAGGTGGGGCTTAGTGTTCACAACCCCAAGTATAGGGTCGTGATGTAGTAATAATCTTGGTGAGATCGAGGTCGAATCCATAGGGACTGAAACTTGTACGTATGCTGAAAGTAACTAGAACTAGAACTAGAAGAAGATGTGAATCTAATTCTGAAGTAATTGTGAGAGATTTAATAAAAATATTAAGAAATTCAAAGGTGGGAATTAGGGTTTCTAAGGATCCACTTGTAAAGATCAGGGAGATCTATGCTTAATTCAAGGACACAATTGGAATAAGAGTCCTATCTTATCCAATTGGAAGATATCTCAATAAAACCAAATATGAACTTCCTTTGACCTAATTCTCAATGGATGAGAGGTGTGAGAATTGGAAGTGATTCCATTACAAAACCATGCCTAGGAGACAATGGCTCACAATAGGATATACCACTCTCATAACCAAACATAAGAGAATCATGAAGATTAGAAGGGATTCCATCACCCAACCATGCCCAAGGGATGATGGTGAACAACAGGATTTCCTAATTTCACAATCTCAATACATGAAAAGAACATACTCAAAGCTATCGCAAATCTATTGTAATTTGTGTCACAACAAACCATTAAAATTGAAAGTATTTCTTAAATATCAAACTGGAATCAAAGATAGTTCAACTTAAACATGAATCAAAACAATAGAAAACATCCCATCAAGCTACATGCTTCACCTCTTAGCCCAAGCTAAGAGGTTTAGTGTAACGCCCTGAAAATTGGGGGTCGAGCAAAGCTCAGCTCCCAAGTTCCAACGCATCACTTATGCAACATAGATAATGATGATCATGAGGAGATCATTGAAACATGAATGAGATTATACCAAAACAGCATATTATACTCCAGAGACAGTTAAATTGCAAGCGGAAGACTGTGATAGATATGTAAAATATATAAACTGTGGTGAGTCTCCAGAGTGTGATAATGTTACCAGGTTAATTAATTACAAGTACAATTTCAAAATATACCAAAGGTGTAGTGTCATCTAGTCAACATCCCTGTAACCTCGTCGATCAAGGCACGACACACATGAAGCCGCCAGAAAACACCATATACGAGAAAGCATTCTCGGCGTCACAAAAGTCCGACTCCACCTCAGGAGTAGCGTCGCCATCTGCAATCAGTCAAAGTCTGGTGGGTGTCCGGAACACCTCCCGTAATGTGGGAGTGAGTGATCAACTCAGTGGAACAATAAAGCATAGGTTAACATGTTATCAATTCAGTCAAGCAGTAATGATAAAGCAGTAAAGTCAAACACTCCTAAATACTCTTATTAATGCAAGTATGAAAATGCAGTCATGATGCATGCCCTCACCAACATACTCCCTCATGCGACACCATCTTACGTCTGCGGCATGCGTTCATCCCTCAGTGCTCCACATCTTCCAAGCACATGCAGTGCGATGATGAGCATGAGTACCGAGTTGTTATTAGTCCTTTTCATACAGCAGTATTGGGAAACTAAGGTACGTCCCTTATATCATTCCCAAACAATGATCCATTCTAGGGTCGTCAGTCCTAGATACTCTCATACGATGATGCGGTTCTAGGTCTCTGTAAAGGGCTGTCAGGGCTGTTACACGTACTCGTTGCACCGTTCCCCCATCACCTTATCAATACAAGCCTAGTTTATACTCTATTTACTATGGGAAGGATCGTCGCTTCGCTGTAGATTCAGAGTATGCTCGAGGTCACTACATCGGGTACGGTCAGGGCTGCCAGGGCTGTTACACGGAATTGTTACACCACTCCCCCATCACCCATCAAAATAGTGTAGGCCAACAGCTCGAATACAATGTCCCATCCACCATATTCGGCTCACGAGTTTGGTTGCTCAATGGTCACTACGGGGAGGCTCATGGACCCAGCGTAGGCCGACAGCTCGACCACGGTGTCCCATACCACCATGCCCGGCTCATGAGTCTTAGCGGATCGAGGTACCAAGCTTAACGGGGTTGCACTGGTAAGTTCGGTACCTTAGGTTCAAACAGTAGCGTCCAAACAGATCGGGTTACTTGACGAGCTCGGCTAGCTCGAGCGCACGACAAGTTGAGCGACATGAAGTGCATAAGCACTTCGCGTGGCCAACCACTATCGCCAAGCGAAGTACGACTCGGGTTCGTCGAACACATCTCACGTGGCGAATGAATCTCAGCCACGAATTCAATCTCGTTACTGATTTCCTGGACTATACAATAGCCCCAATTACATTCAATTACAGATAGTTAAAGCAGTAATGAATCAAGATTTCAAGTCATACAATCAAAAGTCCGATATTGTCCGCTTAGGGCTGTTAGGGCTGTTACACGGAATCTTTACACCACTCCCCCATCACCCTTCATGGCTTTTACGGAATACAACCTAAACATGTGAAGTAGTTAGAGCAGAATTAAATAAACAAAGTAATTCAAACATATTAACAAACATGTTATAAAACTCAATGCAAACAGGAAATTCAACCACATACGTTTCATAAATCAGTAAGTGATTAAACTAAACAACCTACATGAAGGAAATCATACACATCACTAAGGTAGTTGAGAATCCTATCTCAACACTTACTCAAGGCACTACTAGATTAAGTACATACCTATACAAGCATTTTCACAAACACTTGGACTACACATTCCAACCTACTTATAATATGCTAGTTAAAACACAAGTCGTAGCGAATCCTTTCACAAAGGATTGCCACATGAACAACGATCATGCATTCACAACCAATAGTCATGGCAAGCAGGAATCCATAGTTCCATATTCATTCAAGCATTTTTACAAACACTTAGGCTACAACTAGCACATACACAACATATATTAATATAATAGGTGTTAGGCTAATCCGTTCACCCAGAAGTTGATACACATGTATCTAGCATACCTAGACAACAATTAATCATGGCAAGCATAAATCCGTATTTTATATGTATACGGTATTTTCTACAAATACGAGGAATACAGTATATTCAACATAGTTAACGTATAACCGAAAAATGAAACGGACAACACTTTATACATGTACAATTGCATGCAGATCATGAATCTATCATTATCTGACATTAAAAGCATTGAAAACCATAACCTATACGTCTAAAGTCCGCACCTTTTGTCGGTAAACTTGAACCGAAACCAGTTTGAACCCAACGCCTTTGTCTACGGCTGTAACATCCCAGATTTTTGCCAACCTGGGATTGGACGTCCTTAGGCAATGGGTCGATCCTAAGACCTTATCAACTTGTCAAAACTCAATCCCACAGTCTAAAATCGCTCCTTAATCCCTTTCCTTCACAAATCCCACCCTTCACCACCTTGTTCCTTAAATTTTCTAAGTACTTTCACCATAGACACTATCTTAAACTAGCTAAGTAGTATAACTTGGATCACTTTATATACAAACTACAAAGGACTAAGTACCACCTCAGACAGAAATCTTACAGGACTAAATCCTTTAGAAATTTGGTGAGATTTAGCTAGTGTTAAACTAGAGTGCCTGTGAAATTAGCACCAATCACTTTAAATACGATCTGCAAGACCCAAAACTTGTAGAATCATTGACGTTAGGTTACCCTAAAATCTAGGATCAATCTCATTACCCGGCTGCTCTCGAGAGCATCTCGAAACTCCGTATCGGATCTGGACCGCACGTCGGAAGTCCGATTAACACGAAGTTAAGGAACTAGGACCGCCTCACTGGGCTTGACAACCATCTCGGAAATCAAATCCAGATAATGTCCCAGCGCTATTCGTGTGAGCTCGGAGTGAAGAGTGTGAGAAATGTGAAATAATTTCAAAATAAAATATCTTGAATAGTAATCTGGCACCTCTCGCTTGCGGATCAGTATTAAGCAACCAGACCGTCAGAATCAGACCAAATTACACCCTCGGATCAGGAGAAATTTCATACACATTTACATGTACTCGGAATCTCCGATCGAGATCTACTGACCGTTGAACTGAAACTGGTCCGCCACGCGTGATCTGGAATCCCGACCGAAACGAAAACTTAATAGAACGTAGATCCAGCGCTAGTGAGCTTAAGTCCGACCTTTGGCTCAAGGAGGGCCGCTAGAAACCCTCTTTTGAGCTGAAACAATGCCGATTTGATTATAATGTAAGTATACGTTGAACATAAGTCTATTTCGGTGAATTTTTAGGCTATATAAGGACCTTAAACCCTCTCTCATGGCAGCCATACGAATTTGAGATTGAGAGAGAGAAAAGAGAGAGAAAAGAGAGAGTGTGTGAGAGCAGTGGGAGAATCTCCCTGCCACTCTTCCCTGCCGCTATTCGGGCTCCATCGCCTGATTCTCATTGCTTTCCCGGCGTTTTCGGCGTCATTTCTAGGTAAGGAACCCTAACCCTAATCTGTTTTGGGGTTTAGACAGTTATAGGTTGTGAAATAGCTAACCTATTTCGTTCTATAGGTTGTCAAACTGCCGAATACGAAAGCTTAGCAAACCCATCAACTCCGTTACGATTCTACGACAAAAGGTGCGGACTTTAGGTGTATAGGTTATGGTTTTCAACGCTTTCAATGTCAGATAATGATAGATTCATGATCTGCATGCAATTGCACATGTACAAAGTACTGTCTGTTTTCCGTTTCGATTAAAGATGAAAAATATGGAATTCTACATACTTTAGGTATTCGTAGAAAGTACGGTATACGTATATTTTTTGGAAATGTGTTTGATATGTTTATTTGTTATATGGATATACGATATATGGATAAAATACTTATTTGGCAAAAGGATTCGCCTAAATACATGTTTTACTTATATACACTATGTATGTTGAAATTGCGTATTCTAGAAAATACTATATACGTATAAATTTTGGAGATGTATTTATCATGATTAATTGTTGTAGTAATATATTATACATGGATAAAATACTTGTTTGGCTAAAGGATAGCCCTAATACATGTCTTGCTAACATACACCATGTATGTTGTAATAGTGTATTCTAAGTGTTTGTGAAAAATGACTGAATGAGTATAGAATTCTCAATCGTGCTCGCCATGACTAATTGTCATGGATTCATGATTGATGTATTGGCGATACCCCTTTGACGAAAGGATTTGCCCTAAGTCACGCCACGGCCAATATACACTATATATGCTAAAATGTGTGGCCCAAGTGTTTGTGGAAATGGCTGAATGAATATGGAACTTGGATTCCTGCTTGCCATGACTATCCGTCGTGGGTGTACGCGTGTTATGATTGGGGCAACTCCCTAGTGAAAGGATTTGGCCTAATGCCTATGTGATCGACATATGTCATGTATGTTGATGTATGTTTGTTTAAGTGTTTCTTGAAATGTCTGAATGAGTGGTAGTTAGCAAATTGTAATGTATAAGGGTGTTGAGATATGATTCTCAACCTCTTTTAACTATGTGTATGATCTCCTTGGATAGTTGTGTGATTAGGAATTGAGCATGTACAAACTCATGCTTGTGTTGTGATTCATAACATGCTCAACTGCTTTATGATTTTAACTATGTAATGGATATGTTTAAATTTATATTTACGTTGTATGATCCGTCATGGGTGATGGGGGAGTGGAGCAACGAGTGCGTGCAACAGCCCTGGCAGCCCTAAACGGATAATACCAGACCTTGATTGTATGAGTTGAATCTTGATCCACTACTGCTTCATCTATCTGCACTTGATTGTGTTTGGGGCTATGATTATAGTCCAGACAATCGGTACCAGAATTGCATTCGTGACTGTGAGTCATTTGCCACGTGAGATGTGTTCGACGAACCCGAGTCGTACTTCGGTTGACGATAGTGGTTGGCCATGCGAAGTGCTTATGCACTTCATGTCGTTCAACTTGTTGTGCGCTCGAGCTAGCCGAGCTCGTCAAGTAACCCGATCTGTCTTATGTATGTTCACCATGTTTGGACGCTACTTCTTGAACCTAGGGTACCAAACTTACCAGTGAAATCCCTTTTAACCATGGTACCTCGATCCGCTAAGACTCATGAGTCGGGCATGGTGGTATGGGACACCGTGGTCGAGCTGTCGGCCTATGCTGGGGCCACGTGCCTCCCCGTAGTGACCATTGAACAACCAAACTCGTGAGCCGAATACGGTGGTATGGGACACTGTATTCGAGCTGTCGACACTTACGGCGAGAGCCGAGTACGGTGAGACCTGTACTCGTGCTGACGGGCGACGAGTCCTCTGTAGTGTCTTCGAGTATACTCCAAGGTCTGTGATTGGCGACGAGCCCTTCACAGCAACTGGAGTATGAGTTGAGCCGAGTACGGTGAGACCTGTATTCGAGCTGACGGCCAGCGATTGAGCCGAGTACGGTGATACCTGTACTCGAGCTGACGGTCAGCAATTGAGCCGCATATGGTGAGATCTGTATCCGTGCTGACGGGTGACGAGCCCTTTGTGATGCCTTCGCTACGCCTCTCAAACCATAATATCGTATGAGATTAACTAGGACTGACGACCCTAGAATGGATCATGTTTGGGAATGATATAAGGGAGGTATCTTAGTTTCCCAATACTGCTGTTTGAAATGAACTAATAATTACTCGGTAATCATGCTCATCATCGCACCGCATGTGCCTAGTAGATGTGGAGCACTGAGGGAGGTATGCATTCGCGAACATAAGATGATGTCGCATGAGGGTGGTTTGGCAAGGGCATACAACATCATGTCATTTCATACTTGCATTAAATAAGAGTAGTTAAAAATTGTTTGGCTGTACTGCTTTATCATTACTACTTGACTGAATTGATAACATGTTAACCTATGCTTTATTGTTCCACTGAGTTGATCACTCACTCCCACGTTACGGGACGGTGTTTGCAACACCAACCAGATTTGTTGAGTTTCAGGTGATGGCGATGCTTATGAAGCAGAGCCGAACTACTACTATGATGTTGAGGAGGAGTTCTCCTACATGTAATCTCCGACAGGTCTATGAAGACCTGGTATAGTATTGACGGGGCTACGGTACTTGGGATAGGAGACATTACACTTCCTCACAATTGGTATATTTTAGAACTGTACTTGTAAGTATTTAACCTGGTAATGTTATCACACTCTGGAGACTCATCATAGTTTATATATTTTATCTATCTATCACAGTCTTCTGCTTACAAATTTAACTGTCTCTGGAGTATGATATGTTGTTTTGGCTTAATCTCACTCATGTTCAATGCACGAATACAGTCAACATTCAATCATCATTCATTTTGTTGCATAAGTGATGTTCTGGAACTCGGGAGTTGAGTTTATGCTCGACCCCCGATTTTCAGGGCGTTACATCGGCACAACGACAACCTGAATCATGAAGCAGGTCAGCTATTCCATCACCTACACTCTTGAAAACTCTAAAACAACTTAGGGTTAGGTTTTCTTACCTCCGAACGAAGCCGGAATCACCGAAAAACAGATACGGATGCGGCGGATAAGCACGTAGGACGATGGGATTGAATCCCAAGAAGAATCCCCACTTCACTCTCTCTCTCTCTCTTTTCTCTCTTCTCTCTCCTAGGGTTTTTCCCAAATTCGTATGGAATGAGCGAGTGAGGGCTTAAGGTCCTTATATAGGCCCAAAACTCACCAAATTAGACCCAAGGCCAAGTTATACTTAGGTTATGTCCAAATACGGACAGTTCCGTCTCAACGGAACACTTCTAGAAGCCCCCCTTGAGCCAAAGGTCAAACTTAAGCTCACAAGCATTGGATCTAGGTCGAGTTACGTTTTCGGTCCGATCGGATTTACAGATCGCTCGTGGTGGACCAGTTTCAGTTTAACGGTCACTGAGGCTCGATCGGGGCCACAAGTACACTGCCATGTGTATGAAATTTCTCCTGATCTGAGGGTGTAGTTGGGTCAGATTTCGACGGTGTGATCGGTTATATTTGGTCCGCAAGCGACAAGTCTCAGATTTCTTAAAATTGAACTTTATTTCTAATTAATTTCACGTTTCTCACACTCTTCACTCCGGGCTCAAGTGAATAGCCCCGGGACATTATTTGGATTTGATTTTCGAGATGGTTGTCAAGCCCAGCAAGGCGGTCCTAATTTTATAACTTCGCGTTAATCGGACTTTCGATGTGCAATCCAGATCTGATACGGAGTTTCGTGATGCTCCCGAGCGCAGCCGGGTAATGAGATTAATCATAGATTTTAGGGTAACCTAGCCTCAATGATTCTACAAGTTTTGGGTCTTGCAGATCGTATTTAAAGTGATTAGTGCTAATTTCACAGGTACTCTAGTTTAACACTAGCTAATTCTCGCCTAATTTCTAAAGGATTTAATCATGAGTGATTTCTGTCTGAGGTGGTACTTAGCCATTTGTAGTTTGTATATAAAGTGATCCAAGTTATTAATACTTAACTAAAGTACGCCCTAATGACAACAGAAGAAGGTCCTAGGGCAGGAGAGGCTAATGTTCCAAATAGCTTATTCGTTGAAGATTCCATAAGGTTAATGGTTAAAAGCCCAACAATAATTTTTAGATTAAGTATTGTTCTTCATCACCTAACCGTTAAGATTAGTGTCTAATGTGAAAGTACTTAGAAAGATTTAACAAACGAGGTGGTGAAAGGTGAGATTTGTAAAGGAAAAAGGGTTAAAAAGTGATTTTAGATTGTAGGATTGAGTTCTGACAAGTTAATAAGGCGTTAAGATCGACCCATTGCCTAAGAATGTCTAATTCCAGGTTGGCAAAAATCCAGGATGTTACAATCTACCCCCCTTAAAAATAATTTCATCCCCGAAATTGGCTAAAGGTAATAAGTAAGATGTAACGCCCTGAAAATCGGTGGTCGAGCATAAACTCAACTCCCGAGTTCCAACGCATCACTTATGCAACAAAATGAATGATGATTGAATGTTGCCGGTATTAGTATAGTGAACATGAGTGAGATTAAGCCAAAACAACATATCATAATCCAGCGACAAGTGAATTAGCAAGCGGAAGACTGTGATAGATAAATAAAATATAAAAACTGTGGTGAGTCTCCAGAGTGTGATAATGTTACCAGGTTTATTCATTATGAATACAATTTCAAATTATACCAAGTTGTGGAAGTGTAATGTCTTCTATCCCAAACACATAACCCCGTCAATGCAATACCAGGTCTTCATAGACCTATCAGAGAGCTACATGTAGGAGAACTCCTCCTCAACATCAAAGTAGTGGTCTGGCTCTACTTCATAAGCATCGCCATCACCTAAAACTCAACAAATCCGGTTGGTGTTTAAAAACACCATCCCATAACGTGGGAGTGAGTGATCAACTCAGTGGAACAGTAAAGCATAGGTTAACATGTTATCAATTCAGTCAAGCAGTAATGATAAAGCAGTACAATCAAACACTCCTAACTACTCTTATTAATGCAAGTATGAATACAGCCATGATGTATGCCCTTGCCAAACCACCCTCGTGCGACACCATCTTACGTTTGCGGCATGCTTTCATCCTCAGTGCTCCACATCTTCCAGGCACATGCAATGCAATGATGAGCATGATTACCGAGTTGTTATTAGTCCATTTCAAACAGCAGTATTGGGAAACTAAGGTACCTCCCTTGTATCATTCCCAAACATGATCCATTCTAGGGTTGTCAATCCTAGTTAATCTCATACGATGGTGTGTTTTAGGTCACTGCAAAGGCTGCCAGGGCTGTTACACGCATTCGTTACCCCACTCCCTCATCACCTTTTTAGCGGTTCATCACTAAATTGATACAGGCCTTAGTTCATACTCTATACACTGCGGCGAAACTCGTTACCTCACCGCAAATTCAGAGTATGCTCGAGGTCACTACAAAGGGCTGTTAGGGCTGTTGCTCACAATCGTTGCACCACTCCCCCATCACCTTATCAATGTAGGCCGACAACACGAATATAGTGTCCCATACCACCATAATCGGCTCACGAGTCTGGTTGCTCACTGGTCACTACGGGGAGGAACGTGGCCCCACCGTAGGCCAACAGCTCAACCACGGTGTCCCATACCACCATGCCCGGCTTATGAGTCTTAGCGGATCGAGGTACCATGGTTAACGGGATTTCACTGGTAAGTTTGGTACCCTAGGTTCAAGCAGAGGTGTCCAAACATGGTGAACATACATAAGACAGATCGGGTTACTTGACGGGCTCGGCTAGCTCGAGCGCACAACAAGTTGAACGATATGAAGCGCATAAGCACTTCGTGTGGCCAACCACTATCGTCAACCGAAGTACAACTCGGGTTCGTTGAACACATCTCACGTGGCAAATGAATCTCAGCCACGAATTCGATCACGTTACCAACTGCCTGGACTATACAATAGCCCCAAACACATTCAATTTCAGATAGTTAAAGCAGTAATCGATCAAAATTCAAATCATACAATCAAGTCTGATACTATCCGTTTAGGGCTATCAGGGCTGTTGCAGGGAATCGTTACACCACTCCCCCATCACCCATGACGGATCATACAACGTAAACATGAATTTAAACATATGCATTACATAGATAAAATCATACAATCAGTTGAGTATGTTATCAAGCACAACACAAGCATGAGTTTGTACATATTCAATTCCTAATCACACAGCTATCCAAGGAAATCATACACATAGTTAAATGAGTTGAGATTCATATCTCAACACCCTTATACATTACAATTTACTAACTACTACTCATTCAGACATTTCAACAAACACTTTAGACTACATACATCAACATACATGACATATGTTGATCACATAGGTATTAGGCCAAATCCTTCCACTAGGGAGTTACCCCAATTATAACATGCGCGCACCCACGACGGATAGTCAAGGCAAGTAGGAATCCAAGTTCCATGTTCCTTTAGTCATTTCCACAAACACTTGGGAAACACATTTTAGAATATATAGTGTATATTGGTCATGACATGATTTAGGGCAAATTCTTTTGTCAAAGGGGTATCGCCAATACAACAATCATATATCCATAACAATTAGTCATGGCGAGCACGAATGAGAATTCTATACTCATTCAGTCATTTTCACAAACACTTAGAATACACTATTTTAACATACATAGTGTATATTAGCAAAAACATGTATTAGGGCGAACCCTTTCGCCAAATAAATATTTTATCCATATATAATATATTCATACAACAAATAATCATGGCAAACACATTTTCAAAATTTATACGTATACGGTACTTTCTACAAATACCTAGAGTATGTAAAATTCCATATTCTTCATCTTTAATCGAAACGGAAAACAGACACTTTGTACATGTGCAATTGCATGCAGATCATGAATCTATCATTATCTGACATTGAAACCGTTGAAAACCATAACCTATACACCTAAAGTCTGCACCTTTTGTCGTAGAATCGCAACGGATCAGGTAGGTTTGCTAAGCTTTAGTATTGGCAGTTTGGTAACCTATAGAACGAAATAGGTTAGCTATTTCATAACCTACAACTATCAAAACCCCAAAACAGGTTAGGGTTAGGGTTTCTTACCTAGAACAACGCCGAAATCACCGGGAAAGATATGAGAATGGGGTGGTGCAGCATGAATAACAGCTGGGAAGCAAGGCAGGAATAATCTCCCACATCTCCCACACTCTCTCTCTTTTCTCTCTCCTCTCTCTTGGGTTTCTCTCAAATTCGTATGGCTGTGAGAGAGAGGGTTCTAAGGTCCTTATATAACCTAAAAACTCAATAAAATAGACTTATGGTCAAGGTATACTTAGGTTATAACCAAAGCGGACCTATTTCAGCTCAACGAAGGACTTCTGGTGGGCCCCCTTGAGCCAAAGGTCGGACTTAAGCTCACTAACACTGGATCTACGTTTAGTTAAGTTTTCATTTCAGTCGGGATTCCAGATCGCAAATGGCGGACCATTTTCAGTTCAACGGTCAGTGGATCTCGATCGGAGATTCCGAGTACATGGATATGTTTGGGGAAATATCCTTGATCCGAGGGTGTAATTTGGAATGATTCTGACTGTCTGGTTGCTTATACTGATCCGCAAGCTAGAGGTGCCAGATTTATTTAATTTAGAATTATTTTCACATTTCTCACACTCCCCGCTCCGAGCTCAAGCGAATAGCGCTGGGACACTATCTAGATTTGATTTCCGAGATGGTTGTCAAGCCCAGCAAGGCGGTCCTAATTCCTTAACTTCGTGTTAATCGGACTTCCGACGTGCGGTCCAGATCTGATACGGAGTTTCGAGATGCTCCCGAGAGCAGCCGGTAATGAGATTGATCCTAGATTTTAGGGTACCCTAGTGTCAATGATTCTACAAGTTTTAAGTCTTGCAGATCGTATTTAAAGTGAGTAGTGCTAATTTCACAGGTATCTTAGTTTCACACTGGCTAATTCTCGCCTCATTTCTAAAGGATTTAGTCCTGTATGATTTCTGTCTGAGGTGGTACTTAGGCCTCTGTAGTTTGTATATGAAGTGATCCGAGTTATAATACTTAGCTAGTTTAAGATAGTGTCTAGGGTGAAAGTACTTAGAAAAATTGAAAGAACAAGGTGGTGAAGGGTGGGATTTGTGAAGGAAATGGGTTCAAAAGCAGTTTTAGACTTTGGGATTGAGTTCTGACAAGTTAATAAGGTGTTAGGATCGACCCATTGCCTAAGGACGTCTAATCCCAGGTTGGCAAAAATTTGGGATGTTACATAAGAATTCTATTATTTCATTTGCCTAAGACTTATTGATTTCAAGCCTCTATGCGTGGTAAGGTGTATCTTGTGCATACTAGTCTAGTACATTTCAAGCATTACCCCCCTTAAAAATTTATTTCTTTATCCCTTGCTTATACCCTAATGGGTTGCTACAATTTATTTAGTTATATATTTGACGTCTTGACAACAATTTCCATCTATTTAGAGTAGGATAGCTGTTTTCAATGTTTGACCAACACGGAGAGACGGTTATAGTGGGTTTGATCCCGATACATCGATCATTTACCTGGTCAGGGTAAAAGGCTCATCGTATCCCTTCCTAGTCTTGGTGAATCCTGGCCTTCTGCTCGACCAAGTAGTGAGTCCATTGGTAGTCGCCTAGGATTGAGAATTGGGTCAAGCCGCGAATGCTTCGCAGTTTTATATTTCAGTAACTACGTAGTCCGATCACTCTAAACCTTAGGGAATGTCCATCATTGAAAGGCTCAAATGTCCTATGTCTCGGGTTGCCCTTTAGGTCTTGGTCTAAGAGAGTCCTCGATATTATCTATGTCCAAGGAAATGGTGAGTCAAATCTTACTAGATCATCCTAAAACGGTTTCTCATAGTATAACTTGCTAGGGCTTCTATTATGTTCGTATTCAACGAGCACAATTGTAGATGCGTTGACCTTAGCTATTGTAACTCAGTTCGCACCCGACCTATTCTGTACTATGAATTTGTTTAATACTTGAACCCTAATTGATTTCCTTCCATGACTTCATTATTGGCATTCTAAGGAAGATTTAGATCCTATTTAATGACCTAACCTTGTGTATAACTGGGAGTAATTTCTATCGTTCCTGGGCCAGTGAGGCAAGGGCCAACTATGCTACCGCTGTGCCTATGAGCGGGTAGACGTGTATACCTACTTAACTCAACTGGGTTCATAACTTGTCTACCCCCCCTTAAAATTGTTTCTATGCTCAGGGTTCAAGAATTTGTACATCGATCTGTATGTTAGAACGAGGTGAAATTTGAGATCTATCTTTGGTATGACATGGAAGCGATTTAACAATACATTGGTTGTCTTTTCATCGATGATGCGTATTATGGCATTGGTACTTATGATTATATAAAGGAGATAAAATGATGGGTGTTGTGGTTGGTTTCAGGGACGAGTGTGAGTTTGTGGTAAGGTGCCTAACTATACCAGGGAAGGACCTTTTGTAACATCCCGGATTTTTGCCAACCTGGGATTAGATGTCCTTGGGCAATGGGTTGATCCTAAGACCTTATCAACTTGTCAAAACTCAATCCCACAGTCTAAAATTGCTCTTTAAACCATTTTCTTCACAAATCCCACCCTTCACTACCTTATGCTTTCAATTTTTCAAAGAACTTTTGCCCTAGACACTAACTTAAACTAGCTAAGTAGTAAAACTTGGATCACTTTATATACAAACTACAAAGGCCTAAGTACCATCTCAACCAGAAAACAATTAGGATTAAATCCTTTAGAAATTTAACAAAGTTAACTAAGTGCAAAACTCGATTAGCCATGAAATCCGTTGGGATCGCTTTAAATACGATCTGCAAGACCCAAAACTTGCAAAATCTATGACTCTAGGTTACCCTAAAGTTTAGAACCAAACTCATTTCCCGGCTGCTCTCGGGAATGAAACGAAACTTCGTATTAGGTCTAGACCGCACATCGGGAGTCCGATTAACACGAAGCTAAGGAACTAGGACCGCCCCTCTGGGCTTGACAATCATCTCAAAAATCAGATGATTCCGATGTCCCACGGCCATTCGTTTCGATCCGGAGCGAGGGAGTGTGAAAAACACTATTCCCATCCTAATAAAAATATCTGGAATAGTGATCTGGCATCATTCGGTTGCGCGTCAGTATTAAGCAACCTGACCGTCAGAATCAGACCAAATTACACCCTCGGATTAAGAAAAATTTCAGGAACATTTACATGTACTTGGAATTTCGGATCGTGGCCCACTGACCGTTGAACTGAAAGTGGTCCGCCACGTGCGATCTGGGAATCCGATCGAGTCGAAAACGTAATCCCACGTAGATCCATGTGTGGTGAGCTTAAGTCTGATGTTTGGCTCAAGGAGGGCCACCAGAACCTCTCTTTTGAGCTGGAAAAGTGACGAATTACCTATATTAGCAGTAACCCTTGAACAGGAGTCTATTTCGGTGAGTTTTGAGACTATATAAGGACCTTAAACCCTCTCTCATGGCAGCCATACGAATTTGGAATTGAGAGAGGGAAAAGAGAGAGAAAGTGAGGGAGAAGTGGGAGAATCTCCCTGCCGTCGTTCCCTGCCACCACACGGGCTGCACCGCCCCTTTCTAGACATTTTCCCGGCGTTTCCGGCGTCGTTTCTAGGTAAGAAACCCTAACCCTAATCTGTTTTGGGGTTTAGACTGTTGTAGGTTGTGAAATAGCTAACCTATTTCGTTCTCTAGGTTGCCAAACTGCCGAATACGGAAGCTTAGCGAACCTATCAACTCCGTTACGATTCTACGACAAAAGGTGCGGACTTTAGGTGCATAGGTTAGGGTTTTCAACGCTTTCAATGTCAGATAATGATAGATTCATGATCTGCATGCAATTGCACATGTACAAAGTGCTTTCCATTTCCTGTTTCGATTAACGTTGTAGAATATGGAATTTCACATACTCTAGGTATACGTAGAAATACCGTATACGTATTTTTTTTGGAGAAATGTTTGACATGTTTATTTAATGTATGATTATACTATATATGGATAAAATACTAGTTTGGCGAAAGGAATCGCCGTAATACATGTTCACTTGTAAATGCTATGTATGTTGAAATTGCGTATTCTAGAAAATACTGTATACGTATAAATTTTGGATATGTATTTATCATGATTATTTGCTGTAGTAATATATTATACATAGATAAAATACTTGCTTGGCTAAAGGATAGCCCTAATACATGTTTTGTTAACATGCACCATGTATGTTGTAATAGTGTATTCTAAGTGTTTGTGAAAGTGGCTGAATGAGTATAGAATTCTCATTCGTGCTCGCCATGACTAATTGTCATGGATTCATGATTGATGTATTGGCGATACCCCCTTTGACGAAAGGATTTGCCCTAAGTCACGCCACGGCCAATATACACTATATATGCTAAAATGTGTGGCCCAAGTGTTTGTGGAAATGACTGAATGAATATGGAACTTGGATTCCTGCTTGCCATGACTATCCGTCGTGGGTGTACGCGTGTTATGATTGGGGCAACTCCCTAGTGAAAGGATTTGGCCTAATGCCTATGTGATCGACATATGTCATGTATATATGTTGATGTATGTTTGTTTTAAGTGTTTCTTGAAATGTCTCGAGTAGTAGTTAGCAAATTGTAATGTATAAGGGTGTTGAGATATGATTCTCAACCTCTTTTAACTATTTGTATGATCTCCTTGGATAGTTGTGTGATTAGGAATTGAACATGTACAAACTCATGCTTGTGTTGTGATTCATAACATGCTCAACTGCTTTATGATTTTAACTATGTAATGCATATGTTTAAATTTATATTTACGTTGTATGATCCGTCATGGGTGATGGGGGAGTGGAGCAACGAGTGCGTGCAACAGCCTTGGCAGCCCTAAACGGATAATACCAGACTTTGATTATATGATTTGAATCCTGATCCATTACTGCTTTATCTATCTGCAATTGATTGTGTTTGGGGCTATGATTATGGCCCAGGCAATCGGTAACGGGATTGAACTCGTGGCTGAGATTCATTTGCCACGTGGGATGTGTCCGACGAACTCGAGTCGTGCGTTGCCTGTCGGCAGTGGCTAGGCCACACGAAGTTGTTTATGCACTTCATGTCGTGCAGCTCAACGGGCGATCGTGCTAGTCGAGCTCGTCAAGTAACCCGATCTGCCTTATGCATGTTCACCCTGTTTGGACGCTACTGCTTGAACCTAGGGTACCAAACTTACCAGTGAAACCCCTTTTAACCATGGTACCTCGATCCGCTAAGACGCATGAGCCGGGCATGGTGGTATGGGACACCGTGGTCGAGCTGTCGGCCTACGCTGGGGCCATGTGCCTCCCCGTAGTGACCATTGCGCAACCAAACTCGTGAGTCGAATACGGTGGTGGTATGTAGACACTGTATTCGAGCTGTCGATACTTACGGCGAGAGCCGAGTACGGTGAGACCTGTGCTCGTGCTGACGGGCGACGAGTCCTCCGTAGTATCTTCGAGTATACTCTAAGGGTCTGTGATTGGCGACGAGTCTTTCACAGCAACTAGAGTATGAGTGGAGCCGAGTACGGTGAGACCTGTACTCGAGCTGACGGCTAGTGATTGAGCCGAGTACGGTGAGACCTGTACTCGAGCTGACGGCCAGCAATTGAGCCGCATACGGTGAGATCTGTATCCGCGCTGACGGGTGACGAGCCCTTTGCGATGCCTTCACTACGCTTCTCAAACCATAATATCGTATGAGATTAACTAGGATTGACGACCCTAGAATGGATCATGTTTGGGAATGATACAAGGGAGGTACCTTAGTTTCCCAATACTGCTGGTTGAAATGGACTAATAATAACTTGGTAATCATGAGCATCATCGCACCGCATGTGCTTTGTAGATGTGGCGCACTGAGGGAGTTAAGCATTCGCGAACGTAAGATGATGTCGCTTGAGGGTGGTTTGGCAAGGGCATACAGCATCATGTCATTTCATTCTCGCATTTAATAAGAGTAGTTAAACTTGTTTGATTTGTACTGCTTTATCATTACTGCTTGATTGAATTGATAACATGTTAACCTATGCTTTACTGTTCCACTGAGTTGATCACTCACTCCCACGTTACGGGACGGTGTTGTACACACCAACCAGATTTGTTGAGTTTCAGGTGGTGGCGATGCTTGTGAAGCAGAGCCGGACTACTTCTATGATGATAGGAGGAATTCTCCTATCTGTATCTCTCTGGCAGGTCAATGAAGACCTGATATTGTATTGACGGGGCTATGGTACATGGGATAGGAGGCATTATACTTCCTCACATTTGGTACATTTTAGAACTGCACTTGTATTTATTTAACCTGGTAATGTTATCACACTCTGGAGACTCATCATAAGTTATATATTTTATCTATCTATCACAGTCTTCCGCTTGCAAATTTAACTGTCTCTGGAGTATGATATGCTGTTTTGGCTTAATCTCACTCATGTTCAATGCACGAATACAGTCAACATTCAATCATCATTCATTTTGTTGCATAAGTGATGTTCTGGAACTCGGGAGTTGAGTTTATGCTCGACCCCCGATTTTCAGGGCGTTACAAGATGGTATCAGAGCATGATTTTGATTAAACCGGACCTGGGTTATGGTCACACTACGCACTCTGACGCACTCTGACTTAGGAGGGAGCGACGAAATGTAGAAACGGACTTAGGTTCTCTAATTTCGCCAAATAACACAATTGGTTGGGATCAACCGTAGAGATTGGACCCGTAGGCCTCAATGATTGCACGAAACGATCTCAAATCACCTCTTGGCCGTCACTTGACGGGTTTGAGTCATTCCCTAGAAATGAATGTTCTTAGGTTGTCGGTCAACCACAACACCAAAGCCTAAAACCCCTTTTTACCCAATTTCTTTAAAATCTCTCCTTGCACCACTTCATTCTTTAATTATTTCTAAATCCTTTCATACCAGATATAAATTCTAACGTATAAATGACGAAGAATAATACTTAAATAAAAATTTACTATAAATAGTAAATATATGTATAAATTAGATTTTTTGACCATCTAACTTTGGAATCTAACCAAGTAAATGGGTTAGTTAGATAGATTAGATCCTCCTACCCCAAAATCATATGCCACATGTCCTATAAACTCATTTCAGTTTGTAAATTGGCCATGAAAACGTCTCAAATGGAGTCGGGGGCCACACTATGCAATCCGGGGGGACCCGGGATAGACCCGGGGTACCATTGGCCCCTTGGGAGGGTGGAGAACACCACCCAGCTGCGGTGGCACTGCTCCGGACAAGTTGGACCGCGGTGGAACCGCGGTCACCGAGGTGGACCGCAGTCAAACATGGCCGTACGGGTCGGGCCGGGTCTGGTCTTGGTCGGCCCGACCTCCCCTACCCCCTGACACGTGCGGTTTTGGCTGGGGTTTGGGATTTTTAGGTCTGGAGCTCCCCTCTCTCTCAAAACGCCCCTCCAATCTCTCTTTTCCTCCTATTCTTGCTGTTTTCTCTTCAAATCGCCACTCCAATCGTCTCATTTCCCATTTTCGGTCATCACCCACTCCCATCAATCGTTCACAGTAACACCCACCCTCTACCCTCTCCGTTTCCCTCATTTGGACTCCCACACGCCCACTTGGAGCTCAAAATCGGGCAAGCCCTCTAACCCATCCATTTTCTTCATTTTCCTTTCTTTCTTTCTTGTCAATTGGGCCTCTACAACCCTTGATGAGAACCAAATCTATGGAGAACAAAACCTCCAGCCCTACCTCTCTCTCCATCACTTTTCATTCGCTTTTCCATGGCTCTATCCGAGCATGTACGGCTATTCCCTTGGATGTCTAATCATCCATATTGTTGCCTCGTAGTTCACATGGGTTACTGTCTTAGGGTGCTTATGACTTCATGTTGATGGTTGTAGTTGTTGGTAGAATATTTTAGATATTTGAGGACGTTTAGGGCCCGTTCGGCCAATTGCATTAGGTGAGTTAGGGTGGATAGAATTGAAAAGGTAACAATAAATGTATGTGTAGGTATGGCCCTAGATTGGTTGTATCCCATGTTTTCCAATACCATGTTTGGAGTGTGTGCAATTAAAAGTAAATTCTGAGATTTTCTTTCAAATAACACTTAGTAATTCTGCTTCCTGGGATTTGGAAATCCCATCTCACCCTTTTCCAACACCAGGCTCATTTCACAAAGCCTATACCAATAATTTTAATCCCCACCCACCCTCCTACCAACCATGTTACTCCCAATCCTGAGGTAGGATTAGTAATCCAGTCCCATTTAATACAACTGAAGACCACTGGCCAAATGGTGTTGAAGTGATAAAGTCCCTTGATATACATTAACCCACCACACTCTGATAGCTTAAGCTTTAGAGTAAATGGTTGTTTGACAAATAGACCCTCGGAGTTTTGGACCTAGAGCAGTGCTTCAACAGACCTGACCGTATAGGAAATCCAACCAATTAAAAAAAAAAAAAAAAAAAAAAAAACGTGAACTCTAGAACCCCCCTTGTGGTTGGTTTGAGCATGTGTGACATGCTCGGGCGTAGTTAAATTCAACTTTAGGCAACTCAATTCCAATTAGACAACTTTGACCCTAAGTAATAAAACCCTTCCTTGTATTAAAAATGAAGTGAAATCATCTAACGTATAAGCATCGACTTTGGACTCACCTATGGATTCCCGCTACTCCTCCATTAAGACTAGGCTACTGGTTAGGCTAAGGAAAGTACAAGACTAATTAATTATGCTAAGCCAATTGAATAATAGACTTAGTTATTCGGCTTAACCGACTCAGACCCACTACACAATTTTCTTTCCGTGTTGGTCAGACCATTTACAATTAAGAGTTTATAATTTTGTCCTTAAAAAGTGTTAGGAGTATATTGCTGATAGAGGCTTTGTCTTTTAGGCCTAAGGAATTGCCCAAATGGGCAACAGACAGTTAGGGATTAGGTCCCAAATCGCATGCCATGTTGGCATCCATATTGTGTTTATGAACGTAAAAAGATAGCCTGCCTATTAAGCTAGACATAATTAAATAGGATAAGTCTGGACCGCGACATAACCCCTTGGTAGAATTAGGCATCTTGCCTCAAACTCACACCTGCCCCTGACATCAACCACCTTACCCATCATTTTTAGCTCCTCTCGATCCCCATAGGTATAAATGCCATCGTACACATCGTCGATGAAAGGCAGACCAATGTATTTCCCATTTCATGTCAAGGATAGGTTATAAATTACACCTTGTTCGACCTACGGATCAGGACATAGCTCTTGAGCCTTGAGGGTGAAACTAAAATTTTAAGGGGGGTAGAACATTATGAGCCCAATCTAGTTAGGTCACCTGATACGCCTCTTTGATCTGGGTGGCGCAGCGGAAACGCGGTGGACCCTACCCCACTGGCCCAGGATCGAAACGGTGCTCGTTGAATGCGAACATTATTGAAGCCGTAGCCTGTCCTACTATGAGAAACCGTTTTAGGATGATCTAGTAAGATTTGATTCACCTTTTCCTTTGACATAGATAATAACGAGGACTCTCTTAGACGAAGACCTAAAGGGTAACCTTAGACATGGACAATTTGACCTTCCTATGATGGACATTCCCTACGTTTCTAGAGTGATCGGACTACGGAGTTACTGAAATATACAACTGCGAAACATTCGCGGCTTGACCCAATTCTCAATCCTGGGCGACTACCAATGGACTCACTGCTTGACCGAGCAGAAGACCAGGATCCACCAGGATTCGGAAGTGATACGATGAGCCTTCTACCCTGGTCAGGTAGATGATCGATGTATCGGGATCGAGCCCACTATTATCGTCTCTCCGTGTTGGTCAAATAATGGAAACCGCTATCTTACTCTAAATTGTGGGAATTATCGTCCAGGCTCCAAATAGGTAAAGAAATAAATTGTAGCAAACCATCAGGATATGAGCAATGGATAAACAATTAAGTTTTAAGGGGGGTAGACTAAAATGAACCAGCTGGTATTTACCTTACCACGTGTAGAAACTCGAAATCAATAAGTCATTAGGCAAATGAAATAATAGAAATCTTCCCTTATTACCCTTAGCCAATTTCAGGGATGAAATTTTGTTTTAAGGGGGGTAGATTGTAACATCCTGGATTTTTGCCAACCTGGGATTAGATGTTCTTGGGCAATGGGTTGATCTTAAGACCTTATCAACTTGTCAAAACTCAATCCCACAGTCTAAAATTGCTCTTTAAACCATTTTCTTCACAAATCCCACCCTTCACTACCTTATGCTTTCAATTTTTCAAAGCACTTTCGCCCTAGACACTAACTTAAACTAGCTAAGTAGTAAAACTTGGATCACTTTATATACAAACTACAAAGGCCTAAGTACCATCTCAACCAGAAAACAATTAGGATTAAATCCTTTAGAAATTTAACAAAGTTAACTAAGTGCAAAACTCGATTCGCCATGAAATCCGTTGGGATCGTTTTAAATACGATCTGCAAGACCCAAAACTTGTAAAATCTATGACTCTAGGTTACCCTAAAGTTTAGAACCAAACTCATTTTCCGGCTGCTCTCGGGAATGAAACGAAACTTCGTATTAGGTCTAGACCGCACATCGGGAGTCCGATTAACACGAAGCTAAGGAACTAGGACCGCCCCTCTGGGCTTGACAATCATCTCAAAAATCAGATGATTCCGATGTCCCACAACCATTCGTTTCGATCCGGAGCGAGGGAGTGTGAAAAACACTATTCCCATCCTAATAAAAATATCTGGAATAGTGATCTGGCATCATTCGGTTGCGCGTCAGTATTAAGCAACCTGACCGTCAGAATCAGACCAAATTACACCCTCGGATTAAGAAAAATTTCAGGAACATTTACATGTACTTGGAATTTCGGATCGCGGCCCACTGACCGTTGAACTGAAAGTGGTCCTGCCACGTGCGATCTGGGAATCCGATCGAGTCGAAAACGTAATCCCACGTAGATCCATGTGTGGTGAGCTTAAGTCTGATGTTTGGCTCAAGGAGGGCCACCAGAACCTCTCTTTTGAGCTGAAAAGTGACGAATTACCTATATTAGCAGTAACCCTTGAACAGGAGTCTATTTCGGTGAGTTTTAAGACTATATAAGGACCTTAAACCCTCTCTCATGGCAGCCATACGAATTTGGAATTGAGAGAGGGAAAAGAGAGAGAAAGTGAGGGAGAAGTGGGAGAATCTCCCTGCCGTCGTTCCCTGCCACCACACGGGCTGCACCGCCCCTTTCTAGACATTTTCCCGGCGTTTCCGGCGTCGTTTCTAGGTAAGAAACCCTAACCCTAATCTGTTTTGGGGTTTAGACTGTTGTAGGTTGTGAAATAGCTAACCTATTTCGTTCTCGAGGTTGCCAAACTGCCGAATACGGAAGCTTAGCGAACCTATCAACTCCGTTACGATTCTACGACAAAAGGTGCGGACTTTAGGTGCATAGGTTAGGGTTTTCAACGCTTTCAATGTCAGATAATGATAGATTCATGATCTGCATGCAATTGCACATGTACAAAGTGCTTTCCATTTCCTGTTTCGATTAACGTTGTAGAATATGGAATTTCACATACTCTAGGTATACGTAGAAATACCGTATACGTATTTTTTTGGAGAAATGTTTGACATGTTTATTTAATGTATGATTATACTATATATGGATAAAATACTAGTTTGACGAAAGGAATCGCCGTAATACATGTTCACTTGTAAATGCTATGTATGTTGAAATTGCGTATTCTAGAAAATACTGTATGCGTATAAATTTTGGATATGTATTTATCATGATTATTTGCTGTAGTAATATATTATACATAGATAAAATACTTGCTTGGCTAAAGGATAGCCCTAATACATGTTTTGTTAACATGCACCATGTATGTTGTAATAGTGTATTCTAAGTGTTTGTGAAAGTGGCTGAATGAGTATAGAATTCTCATTCGTGCTTGCCATGACTAATTGTCATGGATTCATGATTGATGTATTGGCGATACCCCCTTTGACGAAAGGATTTGCCCTAAGTCACGCCACGGCCAATATACACTATATATGCTAAAATGTGTGGCCCAAGTGTTTGTGGAAATGACTGAATGAATATGGAACTTGGATTCCTGCTTGCCATGACTATCCGTCGTGGGTGTACGCGTGTTATGATTGGGGCAACTCCCTAGTGAAAGGATTTGGCCTAATGCCTATGTGATCGACATATGTCATGTATATATGTTGATGTATGTTTGTTTTAAGTGTTTCTTGAAATGTCTCGAGTAGTAGTTAGCAAATTGTAATGTATAAGGGTGTTGAGATATGATTCTCAACCTCTTTTAACTATTTGTATGATCTCCTTGGATAGTTGTGTGATTAGGAATTGAACATGTACAAACTCATGCTTGTGTTGTGATTCATAACATGCTCAACTGCTTTATGATTTTAACTATGTAATGCATATGTTTAAATTTATATTTACGTTGTATGATCCGTCATGGGTGATGGGGGAGTGGAGCAACGAGTGCGTGCAACAGCCTTGGCAGCCCTAAACGGATAATACCAGACTTTGATTATATAATTTGAATCCTGATCCATTACTGCTTTATCTATCTGCAATTGATTGTGTTTGGGGCTATGATTATGGCCCAGGCAATCGGTAACGGGATTGAACTCGTGGCTGAGATTCATTTGCCACGTGGGATGTGTCCGACGAACTCGAGTCGTGCGTTGCCTGTCGGCAGTGGCTAGGCCACACGAAGTTGTTTATGCACTTCATGTCGTGCAGCTCAACGGGCGATCGTGCTAGTCGAGCTCGTCAAGTAACCCGATCTGCCTTATGCATGTTCACCCTGTTTGGACGCTACTGCTTGAACTTAGGGTACCAAACTTACCAGTGAAACCCCTTTTAACCATGGTACCTCGATCCGCTAAGATGCATGAGCCGGGCATGGTGGTATGGGACACCGTGGTCGAGTTGTCGGCCTACGCTGGGGCCATGTGCCTCCCCGTAGTGACCATTGCGCAACCAAACTCGTGAGCCGAATACGGTGGTATGGGACACTGTATTCGAGCTGTCGATACTTACGGCGAGAGCCGAGTACGGTGAGACCTGTGCTCGTGCTGACGGGCGACGAGTCCTCCGTAGTATCTTCGAGTATACTCTAAGGGTCTGTGATTGGCGACGAGTCTTTCATAGCAACTAGAGTATGAGTGGATCCGAGTACGATGAGACCTGTACTCGAGCTGACGGCTAGTGATTGAGCCGAGTACGGTGAGACCTGTACTCGAGCTGACGGCCAGCAATTGAGCCACATACGGTGAGATCTGTATCCGCGCTGACGGGTGACGAGCCCTTTGCGATGCCTTCACTACGCTTCTCAAACCATAATATCGTATGAGATTAACTAGGATTGACGACCCTAGAATGGATCATGTTTGGGAATGATACAAGGGAGGTACCTTAGTTTCCCAATACTGCTGGTTGAAATGGACTAATAATAACTTGGTAATCATGAGCATCATCGCACCGCATGTGCTTTGTAGATGTGGCGCACTGAGGGAGTTAAGCATTCGCGAACGTAAGATGATGTCGCTTGAGGGTGGTTTGGCAAGGGCATACAGCATCATGTCATTTCATTCTCGCATTTAATAAGAGTAGTTAAACTTGTTTGATTTGTACTGCTTTATCATTACTGCTTGATTGAATTAATAACATGTTAACCTATGCTTTACTGTTCCACTGAGTTGATCACTCACTCCCACGTTACGGGACGGTGTTGTACACACCAACCAGATTTGTTGAGTTTCAGGTGGTGACGATGCTTGTAAAGCAGAGCCGGACTACTTCTATGATGATAGGAGGAATTCTCCTATCTGTATCTCTCTGGCAGGTCAATGAAGACCTGATATTGTATTGACGGGGCTATGGTACATGGGATAGGAGGCATTATACTTCCTCACATTTGGTACATTTTAGAACTGCACTTGTATTTATTTAACCTGGTAATGTTATCACACTCTGGAGACTCATCATAAGTTATATATTTTATCTATCTATCACAGTCTTCCGCTTGCAAATTTAACTGTCTCTGGAGTATGATATGCTGTTTTGGCTTAATCTCACTCATGTTCAATGCACGAATACAGTCAACATTCAATCATCATTCATTTTGTTGCATAAGTGATGTTCTGGAACTCGAGAGTTGAGTTTATGCTCGACCGCCGATTTTCAGGGCGTTACACCTTTGCCATGGTCCCGACTTATCCTATTTAAGCATGTCTAGCTTAACAGGCAGGCTATCTTTCTAAGTTCATATACACAATATGTATGCCAACATGACATGAGATTTGGGACCCAATTCCTAATTGTCGGTTGTCCATTTGGAAAATTCCTTGGGCCTAAAAAGAAAATTTCTATTGGCTATATATTCCTAACACGTCGTAAAGACGAAGTTATAAACTTTCTATTGTAAGTGGTTCGGCCAAAATGGAAGGAGAGTTGTGCAGTGGGTCTGAGCCGGATACATAAACTTTCTTTGTCGTATCAGTTCTTAATCCTAGTTGATCCCGACCTTCTGCTTGATCAGAGCATAGAGTTCATTGGTAACTACCAGCATTGAGAATTCAATTCAAATCGTGAATACCTCGCTTCTATATAGTTCTCTACTCCGTGTCCCTGATTGTAATAAGTCCTTGAGGAGGTAATTCTAAGGGGTGTATTGATTTGACCTAACATTCAATCCGAGGGATATATAAGTTTTCTCTGAACGTGAATAGTTCCTATGTCAAACAAGCTTCCTAGGAGTAACTAAAGTAGTAAGGGGATTCAACGGAAGAAGGAGGTTCCACTCAATCTAATCAAGTTAACTAACTAAGTCTATCATTCAACTATCTTAACAGTAGCCTAGTCTTAGGTTTAGGAGTAGCGATACTCCAATAGGTGTAATCCCAAGTCCAAGCTCATACGCTAGATGATTTCATACCATGTCTAATACAAGAAACTGTTTTATTGCTTAAGATCAAAAGTTGTCTGATTGGAATTGAGTTGCCCTAACTTGAATTTAACTGTGCTCGAGCACTTCACATATGCGCACACCAACGAAGGAGGTCCTAGGGTTCACGTTATCAATCTATTGGATTTCCTATACTGTCAGGTCTTTCGAAATCTAGGTGCACCACTCTAGGTCCAAAATTCCAATGGCCTATTTGGCCAGTGGTCTTAAGTTGTTTTAAATGGGCTTGCATTGCTAATCCCTCCTCGGGATTGGGAACGACATGTTTGGTAGGAGGGTGGGAGGGGATTACATTTATGGTATAGACTTTGGAAAATGAGCCTTGTGTTGGAAAGCGTAAGATGGGAATTCCAAATCCCATGATGATGAATTTTCAAGGATGATATGAAAGGAGAACCCGAGATTTACTTTTAATCGCATACATTCCACACACTTCATAACAATAGAGACGGCATGCATTTCATTTAATCAAAACTGTCACAATACAAGAGATAGATCGTTACATGCATCATAACAAGAAACGCATGGGAAACTAAGCTAGTCAAACCTACAACTACAACACACATCTACTACTAAGCCTCCTGAGGCTCACACACAGAAAGCAAAAATAACATAAAACACCCAACAACCACAACGCCATGATCACTCGAAGAAGGTCATGGAAAGTGAAGAAGAGGGAGGGGGAAAAGGGCTGGAGTTCTTGGCTCTCCACGAGTTTGAGCCTCAACAGGGATTGTAAAGGCCCAAAAGATAGGGTTTGAAGAAAGGAAATGAAGAGATGGGAGGGGTTGAGAGGTTACACGATTTTGGGCTTCAAATGGAGAGTGTAGGAGCTCAAATGAGAGAGAATGAAGAGGGTAGGGGGTAGGGATTGTTATAAACGATGGAGGTATGTGTGTTTTGACAGAAAATGACGACATAAGTGAATGGAGGGAAGGTTTGAGAGAGAAAACAGAAACTTTGAGGGAAAGGGAGAGCTTGGAGGAGTGTTTGAGAGAGAGGGCTGGACTGACCGCGGTACCGTCGGGGTAGGACGGTGGCCACCCCCTCCCAGGGTGCCAATGGTACCCCGGGTCCACCGTGGGTCCCCCCGGATTGTATCCTTTGGCCCCCGACTACGTTCTGAGTCGTTCCGGGTCATTTCGGGTATGTTCTGATACATAATGGTAATTAAACGATTTTCAACGGCTGGGATGGGGTGAATTGTGATCTAGACCCGTCGTTTGACGGTCTAGAAGTGTTCCGGGATCATTTCATGCAATCATCGAGGCCTACGGGTCCAATCTCTACTGTTGATCTCATCCAAATGTGCTATTTGACGAAATTGGAGAACCTAAGTCTGTTTCTACATCCCATCGCTCCCTCCTAAGTGAAAGTGCGTCAGTGTGCGTCATGTGACCATAACCCAGGTCTGGTTTAATCCAAATCATGCTTTGATACCATCTTGTAACGCCCTGAAAATCGGGGGCGAGCAAAGCTCAGCTCCCGAGTTCCAACGAATCACTTATGCAACATAGATAATGATGATCATGAGGAGAGCATTGAAACATGAATGGGATTATACCAAAACAGCATATCATACTCCAGAGATAGTTAAATTGCAAGCGGAAGACTGTGATAGATATATAAAATATATAAACTGTGGTTAGTCTCCAGAGTGTGATAATATTACCAGGTTAATTAATTACAAGTACAATTTTAAAATATACCAAAGGTGTAGTGTCATCTAGTCAACATCCCTGTAACCCGTCGATCAAGGCACGACTCAAATGAAGCCGCCAGAAAACAGCATATACGAGAAAGCATTCTCGGCGTCACAAAAGTTCGGCTCCGCCTCAGGAGTAGCATTGCCATCTGCAATCAGTCAAAGTCTGGTGGGTGTCCGGAACACCGTCCCGTAACGTGGGAGTGAGTGATCAACTCAGTGGAACAATAAAGCATAGGTTAACATGTTATTAATTTAGTCAAGCAATAATGATAAAACAGTAAAGTCAAACACTCCTAAATACTCTTATTAATGCAAGTATGAAAATGCAGTCATGATGCATGCCCTCACCAACATACTCGCTCATGCGACACCATCATACGTCCGCGGCATGTGTTCATCCCTCAGTGCTCCACATCTTCCACGCACATGTAGTGCGATGATGACCATGATTACCAAGTTGTTATTAGCCCTTTTCATACAGCAATATTGGGAAACTAAGGTACTTCCCTTATATCATTCCCAAACAATGATCCATTCTAGGGTTGTCAGTCCTAGATACTCTCATACGATGATGCAGTTCTAGGTCGCTGTAAAGGGCTGCCAGTGCTGTTACACGCACTCGTTGCACCGCTCCCCCATCACCTTTTCAATACAGACCTAGTTTATACTCTATTTACTACGGGAAGGCTCGTCGCCTTGTTGTAGATTCAGAGTATGCTCGAGGTCACTACACCGGGTACGGTTAGGGCTGCTAGGGCTGTTACACGGAATCGTTACACCACTCCCCCTTCACCCATCAAAATAGTGCAGGCCGACAGCTCGAATACAGTGCCCCATATCACCATATTCGGCTTACGAGTCTGGTTTCTCAATGGTCACTACGGGGAGGCTCGTGGCCCCAGCGTAGGCCGACAGCTCGACCACGGTGTCTCATATCACCATGCACGGCTCATGAGTCTTAGCGGATCGAGGTACCAAGCTTAACGGGGTTGCACTGGTAAGTTCGGTACCTTAGGTTCAAACAGTAGCGTCCAAACATGGTGAACATACGTTATACAGATCGGGTTACTTGACGAGCTCGGCTAGCTCGAGCGCACGACAAGTTGAACAACATGAAGTGCATAAGCACTTCACGTGGCCAACAACTATCGCTAACCGAAGTACGACTCGGGTTCGTCGAACACATCTCATGTGGTGGATGAATCTCACCACGAATTCAATCCCGTTACCGATTGACTGGACTATACAATAGCCCCAATTACATTCAATTACAGATAGTTAAAGCAGTAATGAATCAAGATTTCAAGTCATACAATCAAAAGTCCGATATTGTCCGCTTAGGGCTGTCAGGGTTGTTGCACGGAATCGTTACACCACTCCCCCATCACCCTTCACGGCTTTTACGGAATACAACTTAAACATGTGAAGTAGTCAGAGCAGGATTAAATAAACAAGTAATTCAAACATATTAACAAGAATGTTATAAAACACAATGCAAACAGGAAATCCAAACACATACGTCTCATAAGCCAGTAAGTGATTAAACTACACAACCTACATGAAGGAAATCATACACATCACTAAGGTAGTTGAGAATCCTATCTCAACACTTACTCAAGGCACTACTAGACTAAGTACATACCTATACAACCATTTTCAGAAACACTTAGACTACACATTCCAACCTACCTATAATATGCTAGTTAAAACACAAGTCGTAGCGAATACTTTCACAAAGGATTGCTACATGAACCACGATCATGCATTCACGACCAATAGTCATCGCAAAGAGGAATCCATAGTTCCATATTCATTCGAGCATTTCTACAAACACTTAGGCTACAACTAGCACATACACGACATATGTTAATATAACAGGTGTTAGGCTAATCCGTTCACCCAGAAGTTGATACACATGTATCTAGCATACCTATACAACAATTAATCATGGCAAGCACAAATCCGTATTTTATACGTATACGGTATTTTCTACAAATACGAGAAATACAGTATATTCAACATAGTTAATGTATAACCGAAAAATGAAATGGACAGCACTTTGTACATGTGCAATTGCATGCAAATCATGAATCTATCATTATCTAACATTGAAAGTGTTGAGAACCATAACCTATATGTCTAAAGTCTGCACCTTTTGTCGGTAAACTTGAACCGAAACCAGTTTGAACCCAACGCCCTTGTCTACGGCACAACGACAACCTGAATCATGAAGCAGGTCAGCTATTCCATCACCTACACTCTTGAAAACTCTAAAACAACTTAGGGTTTGGTTTTCTTACCTCCGAACGAAGCCGGAATCGCCGGAAAAGTGATACGGATGCGGCGGATTAGCACGTAGGACGATGGGATTGAATCCCAGGAAGAATCCCCACTTCACTCTCTGTCTCTTTCTTTTCTCTCTTCTCTCTCCTAGGGTTTGTCCCAAATTCGTATGGAATGAGAAAGTGAGGGCTTAAGGTCCTTATATAGGCCCAAAACTCACCAAATTAGACCTAGGGCCAAGGTATACTTAGGTTATGTCCAAATACGGACAGTTCCGTCTCAACGGAGCACTTCTGGAAGCCCCCCTTGAGCCAAAGGTTAGACTTAAGCTCACAGGCATTGGATCTAGGTCGAGTTACGTTTTCAGTCCGATCGGATTCACAGATCGCCCGTGGAGCACCAGTTTTAGTTCAACGGTCACTGAGACTCGATCGGGGCCACAAGTACACTGCCATGTGTATGAAATTTGTCCTGATCTGAGGGTGTATTTGGGTCAGATTCTGACGGTCTGATCGCTTATATTTGGCCCGCAAGCGACAAGTCTCAGATTTCTTAAAATTGAACTTTATTTCTAATTAATTTCATGTTTCTCACACTCTTCACTCCGGGCTCAAGCGAATAGCCCCGGGACATTATCTGGATTTGATTTCCGAGATGGTTGTCAAGCCCAGCAAGGCGGTTCTAATTCTATAACTTCGCGTTAATCGGACTTTCGATGTGCGGTCCAGATCTGATACGGAGTTTCGTGATGCTCCCGAGAGCAGCCGGGTAATGAGATTGATCCTAGATTTTAGGGTAACCTAGCGTCAATGATTCTACAAGTTTTGGGTCTTGCAGATCGTATTTAAAATGATTGGTGTTAATTTCACAGGTACTCTAGTTTAACACTAGCTAATTCTCGCCTAATTTCTAAAGGATTTAATCTTGAGTGATTTCTGTCTGAGGTAGTACTTTGCCATTTGTAGTTTGTATATAAAGTGATCCAAGATATTAATACTCAACTAAAGCATGCCCTAATGACAATAGAAGAAGGTCCTAGGGCGGGAGAGGCTAATGTTCCAAAGAGCTTATTCGTCAATGATTCCATAAGGTTAATGGTTAAAAGCCCAACAGCAATTTTTAGATTAAGTATTGTTCTTCATCACCTAACCGTTAAGATTAGTGTCTAATGTGAAAGTACTTACAAAGATTTAACGAACGAGGTGGTGAAAGGTGAGATTTGTGAAGGAAAAGGGTTAAAATCTGATTTTAGACTGTGGGATTGAGTTCCGACAAGTTAATAAGGCGTTAGGATCGACCCATTGCCTAAGAACGTCTAATTTCAGGTTGGCAAAAATCCGGGATGTTACATTGAGCCAACCATAGACATGATTGAACTAAAATTTCTTAAGAAAAGCATCAACGGTTTCTCCACGCTTTTGCTCCACTCAAACCTTAGAATATGCTTAGGGATGCCATGAGAAGTCTTATTTATAGTTGTGCATCACCTCCTTTCACACCGACTTAGAAAAATCCAGAAACCGTCTCAAATTTACGCAGTCCGAGCAAAACCTGCGTAACTGTAACGCCCTGAAAATTGGGGGTCGATCATAAACTCAACTCTCGAGTTCCAACGCATCACTTATGCAACAAAATGAATGATGATTGAATGTTGTCTGCATTAGTGTAGTGAACATGAGTGAGATTAAGCCAAAACAACATTTCATACTCCAGAGACAGTTAAATTGCAAGCTGAAAACTGTGATAGATATATAAAATATAAAAATTGTGGTGAGTCTCCAGAGTGTGATAACGTTACCAGGTTAAATAATTACAAGTACAATTCTAAAATATACCAAATGAGTAAGTGTAATGTTTTCTATCCCAAGTACCAGCCCCGTCAATACAATACCAGGTCTTCATAGACCTGTCAGAGAGTTACATGTAGGAGAACTCCTCAACATCATAGTAGTAGTATGACTCTGCTTCATAAGCATTGCCATCACTTGAAACTCAACAAATTTGGTTGGTGTGTACAACACCGTCCCGTAATGTGAGAGTGAGTGATCAACTCAGTGGAACAATAAAGCATAGGTTAACATGTTATCAAAACAGTCAAGCAGTAATGATAAAGCAGTACAATCAAACAATTCTAACTACTCTTATTAATGCAAGTATGAATGCAGTCATGATGCATGCCCTTGCCAAACTACCCTCATGCGACACCATCTTACGTTCGCAACATGCGTTCATCCCTCAGTGCTCCACATCTACCAGGCGCATGCAGTGCGATGATGAGCATAATTACCGAGTAGTTATTAGTCCTTTCAAAAAGCAGGATTGGGAAACTAAGGTACCTTCCTTGTATCATTCCCAAACATTATCCATTCTAAGGTTATCAGTCCTAGTTAATCTCATACGATAGTGTGTTTCTAGGTCGCTGCAAAGGCTCCCAGGGTTGTTACACGCATTCGTTACACCACTCCCACATCACCTTTTTAACGGTTCATCACTAAATTGATACAGGCCTAGTTCATACTCTATACACTACGGCAAAACTCGTCACGTCACCGCAAATTCAGAGTATGCTCGAGGTCACTACAAAGGGCTGCCAAGGCTGTTGCTCGCAATCGTTGCACCACTCCCCCATCACCTTATCAATGTAGGCCGACAGCACGAATATAGTGTCCCATACCACCATAATCGGCTCACGAGTCTGGTTGCTCACTGGTCATTACGAGGAGGCACGTGGCCCCAGCATAGGCCGACAGCTCGACCACGGTGTCCCATACCACCATGCCCGGCTCATGAGTCTTAGCGGATCGAGGTACCATGGTTAACGGAATTTCACTGGTAAGTTTGGTACCCTATGTTCAAGCAGAGGCTTCCAAACATGGTGAACATACATAAGACAGATCGGGTTGCTTAACAAGCTCGGCTAGCTCGAGCGCACAACAAGTTGAACGATATGAAGCGCATAAGCACTTCGTGTGGCCAACCACTATCGCCAACCGAAGTATGACTCGGGTTCGTCGAACACATCTCACGTGGCAAATGAATCTCAACCATGAATTCAATCCCATTACCGATTGCCTAGACTATAATCATAGCCCCAATCACATTCAATTACAGATAGTTAAAGCAGTAATGGATCAAGATTCAAATCATACAATCAAAGTCTGATATTATCTGCTTAGGGCTGCCAGGGCTGGTGCACGCACTCATTGCTCCACTCCCCCATCACCCTTCACGGATTTATGGAATACAACTTAAACATGTAAAGTAGTCAGAACAAAATTAAATAAACAAGTAATTCAAACATATTAACAAGCATGTTATAAAACACAATGCAAACAGGAAATTCAAACACATACGTTTCATAGGCCAGTAAGTGGTTAAACTAAACAACTTACATGAATGTAACAGCCCGAATTTTTCCCAACCTGGAATTAGACGTCTTTAGGCGATGAGTCAATCCTAACACCGGTTCAACTTCTCAAACACTCAATTAAAGCCTCAAATCCCTTTTTCAAACCATTTTCTTCACAAATCCCACCCTTCACTACCTTGTTCTTTCAATTTTTCTAAGCACTTTCATCCTAGACACTATCCTAAACTATCTAAGTAGTATAACTTGAATTACTTTATATACAAACTACAAAGGACTAGGTACCACCTCAGACCGAAATCACCCAGGACTAAATCCTTTAGAAACTAGGCGAGAATTAGCCAGTGTTAAACTAGAGTGCCTGTGAAATTAGCACCAATCACTTTAAATACGATCTGTAAGACCCAAAACTTGTAGAATCATTGACGCTAGGTTACCCTAAAATCTAGGATCAATCTCATTACCCGGATGCTCTCGGGAGCATCTCGAAACTCCGTATCGGATCTGGACCGCACGTCGGAAGTCCGATTAACACGAAGTTAAGGAATTAGGACCGCCTTGCTGGACTTGACAACCATCTCGAAAATCAAATCCAGATAGTGTCCCAGCGCTATTCGCTTGAGCTCGGAGTGAAGAGTGTGAGAAATGTGAAATTAATTCAAAATAAAATATCTCAAATAGTAATCTGGCACCACTCTCTTGCGGATTAGTATTAAGCAACCAGACCGTCAGAATCAGACCAAATTACACTCTCGAATCAGGAGAAATTTTATACACATTTACATGTACTCGGAATCTCCGATCGAGATCCGCTGACCGTTGAACTGAAACTGGTCCGCCACGCGTGATCTGGAATCCCGACCGAAACGAAAACTTAATAGAACCTACATCCATAGTTAGTAAGCTTAAGTCCGACCTTTGGCTCAAGGAGGCCCGCAAGAAGTCCTCCGTTGAGCTGAAACTGACCCGCTTTGGTTATAACCTAAGTATACTTTGACCTGGAGTCTATTTCGGTGAGTTTTTAGGCTATATAAGGACCTTAAACCCTCTCTCATTGCAGCCATACGAATTTGGGAGAAACCCTAGAGAGAGAAGAAAGAAAAGAGAGAGAGTGTGGGAGCAGTGGGAGAACTTCCCTGCTACTCTTCCCTGCGCTATACGAGCTTCACCGCTCTGTTCTTATAGCTTTCCCGGCGATTCCAGCTCCGTTTCTAGGTAAGAAACCCTAACCCTAATCTAATTTGAAGTTTTGATAGTTGTAGGTTATGAAATAGCTAACCTATTCCGTTCTATAGGTCGCCAAACTGCCGAATACGAAGGCTTAGCAAACCTAGCTGATTCGTTATGATTTTACGATAAAAGGTGTGGACTTTAGGTGTATAGGTTATGGTTTTCAACGCTTTCAATGTCAGATAATGATAGATTCATGATCTGCATGCAATTGCACATGTACAAAGTGCTATCTGTTTTCCGTTTCGATTAAAGATGAATAGTATGGAATTCTACATACTCTAGGTATTTGTAGAAAGTACCGTATATGTATAAATTTTGAAAATATGTTTGACATGATTATTTGTTGTATGAATATATTATACATGGATAAAATACTTGTTTGGCGAAAGGACTCGCCCTAATACATGTTTTGCTAATATACACTATGTATGTAGAAATGGTGTATTCTAGAAATTACCGTATACGTATACGTTTTGGAGATGTGTTTGCCATAATTATTTGTTGTATGAATATATTATATATGGATAAAATACTTGCTTGGTGAAAGGATAGCCCTAATACATGTTTTGCTAACATACACCATGTTTGTTGTAATAGTGTATTCTAAGTGTTTGTGGAAATGACCGAATGAGTATACAATTCTCATTCGTGCTTGCCATGACTAATTGTCATGGATATATGATTGTTGTATTGGCGATCCCCCTTTGATGAAAGGATTTTCCCTAAATCACGCCACGGCCAATATTCACTACTGATATTAAAATGTGTGGCCCAAGTGTTTGTGGAAATAACTGAATGAATATGGAACTTGGATTCCTGCTTGCCATGACTATCCATCGTGGGTGTACACATGTTATGATTGGGACAACTCCCTAGTGAAAGGATTTGGCCTAATGCCTATGTGATCAGCATATGTCAAGTATGTTGATGTATGTCTTTTAAAGTGGTTGTTGAGATGTCTGAATGAGTGGTAGTTAGCAAATTGTAATGTACAAGGGTGTTGAGATATGATTCTCAACTTCTTTTAACTATGTATATGATTTCCTTGGATAGTTGTGTGATTAGGAATTGAATATGTACAAACTCATGCTTGTGTTGTGCTTCATAACATGCTCAACTGCTTTTATGATTTTATCTATGTGATGCATATGTTTAAATTCATATTTACGTTATATGATCCATCATGGGTGATGGGGGAGTGGAGCAACGAATGCGTGCAACAGCCCTGGCAGCCCTAAACGGATAATACCAGACCTTGATTGTATGAGTTGAATCTTGATCCATTGCTGCTTTATCTATCTGCAATTGATTGTGTTTGGGGCTATGATTATAGTCCAGACAATCGGTACCAGAATTGAATTCGTGGTTGTTATTCATTTGCCACGTGAGATGTGTTCGATGAACTCGAGTCGTACTTCGGTTGGCGATAGTGGTTGGCCACACGAAGTGCTCATACGCTTCATATCGTTCAACTTAATGTGCGCTCGAGCTAGCCGAGCTCGTCAAGTAACCTGATCTGTCTTATATATGTTCACCATCTTTGGACACCTCTGCTTGAACCTAGGGTACCAAACTTACCAGTGGAATCCCTTTTAACCATGGTACCTCGATCCGCTAAGACTCATAAGCCGGGCATGGTGGTATGGGACACCGTGGTCGAGCTGTCGGCCTACGCTGGGGCCACGTGCCTCTCCGTAGTGACCAGTAAGCAACCAAACTCGTGAGCCGATTATGGTGGTATGAGACACTATATTCGTGCTGTCGGCCGACATTGATAAGGTAATGGGGGAGTGGTGCAACGAATGCGAGCAACAGCCCTGGAACCCCTTTGTAGTGACCCGATCTGTCTTATGTATGTTCACCATGTTTGGACGCCTCTGCTTGAACCTAGGGTACCAAACTTACCAGTGGAATCCCTTTTAACCATGGTACCTCGATCCGCTAAGACTCATGAGCCGGGCAGGTGGTATGGGACACCGTGGTCGAGCTGTCGGCCTACGCTGGGGCCACGTGCCTCTCCGTAGTGACCAGTGAGTAACCAAACTCGTGAGCCAATTATGGTGGTATGGGACACTATATTCGTGTTGTCGGCCGACATTGATAAGGTGATGGGGGAGTGGTGCAATGAATGCGAGCAACATCCCTGACAGCACTTTGTAGTGACCTGAGCATACTCTGGAATCGCGGTGAGCCTTAGAGTTTTGCAGCGGTGTATGTTTCTATATAGTGATGAATCGTTAAAGAGGTGGGGAGTGGTGTAACCTTTTTGTGTAACAGCCCTGGAAGCCTTTGCAGTGACCTAAAAAACACACCATCGTCTGAGATTAACTAGGACTGACGACCCTAGAATGGATCATGTTTGAGAATGATACAAGGGATGTACCTTAGTTTCCCAATCCTGCTGTTTGAAATGGACTAATAAATACTTGGTAATCATGCTCATCATGCATTGCATGTGCCTGGAAGATGTGGAGCACTGAGGGATGAAAGCATGCCGCGAACGTAAGATGGTGTCGCACGAGGGAGGGTGTGGTGAGGGCATACATCATGACTGCATTCATACTTGCATTAATAAGAGTAGTTAGGAGTGTTTGATTTTACTGCTTTATCATTACTGCTTGACTGAATTGATAACATGTTAACCTATGCTTTATTGTTCCACTGAGTTGATCACTCACTCCCACGTTACGGGACGGTGTTCCGAACACCCACCAGACTTTGTCTGATTGTAGATGGCGACGCTACTCCTGAGGCGGAGTCGGACTTTTGTGACGACGAGGATGCTTTCTCGTATATGCGGTTTTCGGGTGGCTTCATGTGAGCTGTGCCTTGATCGACGGGGTTACAAGGATGTTGATTAGATGACACTACACATTTGGTATAATTTGAACTGTTCTTGTAATTCATTAACCTAGTAACATTATCATACTCTGGAGACTCACCACTATTTTTATATATTTTATATATCTATCGCAGTCTTCTACTTGCAATTTAACTGTCTCTGGAGTATGATATGCTGTTTTGGCTTAATCTCACTCATGTTCACTACATTAATGCAGACAACATTTAATCATCATTATCTATGTTGCATAAGTGATGTTCTGGAACTCGGGTGTTGAGTTATACTCGACCCCCGATTTTTCGGGATGTTACAATGAAGGAAATCATGCACATCACTAACGTAGCCAAGAATCCTTTCTCAACACCTTTATACATTACAATTTACTAACTACTACTCATACAGACATTCCAACAAACATTTTAGATTACATACATCAACATACCTGACGTATGTTGATCACATAGGTATTAGGCCAAATCCTTTCACTAGGGAGCTGCCCCATGGATAACACGCGAACACCCACGACGTATAGTCATGGCAAGCAGGAATCCAAGTTCCATATTCATTCAATCATTTCCACAAACACTTGGGCTTCACATTTTAACATATATAGTGTATATTGGCCGTGGCGTGATTTAGGGCAAATCCTTTCGTCAAAGGGGTATCGCCAATACAACAATCATATATCAATGACAATTAGTCATGGCGAGCATGAATGAGAATTCTATACTCATTTGGTCATTTTCACAAACACTCAGAATACACTATTTTAAGATACATAGTGTATATTAGCAAAAACATGTATTAGGACGAATCCTTTCGCCAAACAAGTATTTTATCCATATATAATATATCAATACAACAAATAATCATGGCAAACACATTTCCAAAATTTATACGTATACGGTACTTTCTACAAATACCTAGAGTATGTAAAATTCCATATTCTTCATCTTTAATCGAAACGGAAAACAGACAACACTTTGTACATGTGCAATTGCATGCAGATCATGAATCTATCATTATCTAACATTGAAAACATTCAAAACCATAACCTATACACCTAAAGTCCACACCTTTTGTCGTAGAATCGTAACGAAGTCGATAGGTTTACTAAGCTTTCGTATATGGCAGTTTGGCAACCTATAGAATGAAATAGGTTAGCTATTTCATAACCTATAACTATCAAAACCCCAAAACAGGTTAGGGTTAGGGTTTCTTGCATAGAAACGGAGCTAAAATCGCCTGGAAAGCGATTAGAAATGAGTGGTGTAGCTTGTGCAGTGGCAGGGTAAAGTGGCAGGGAGATTCCCCCACTTCTCTCACACTTTCTCTCTTTTCTCTCTTCTCTCTCTAGAGTTTCTCTCAAATTTGTATGGCTATGAGATAGAGGGTTCTAAGGTCCTTATATAGCCTAAAAACACACTGAAATAGACTTATGATCAAGGTATACTTAGGTTATAACCAAAGCGACCCTATTCCAGCTCAACGGAGAACTTCTGGCGGGCCTCCTTGAGCTAAAGGTTAGATTTAAGCTCACTAACACTAGATCTAGGTATGGCTACATTTTCGTTTCAGTCGGCTTCTCAGATCACGCGTGGCGGACCAATTTCCATTCAACGGTCAGTGGATCTCGATAGGAGATTCCAAGTACATGAATATATTTGGGGAAATATCCCTGATCCGAGGGTATAATTTGGCATGATTCTGATGGTCTGGTTGCTTAATACTGATCCGCAAGCGACAGGTGCCAGATTTCATAAATTTATATTTTATTTTGAATTAATTTCATATTTCTCACACTCTTCACTCCGGGCTCAAGCGAATTACACTGGGACACTATCTGGATTTGATTTCCGAGATGGTTGTCAAACCCAGCAAGGCGGTCCTAATTCCTTAACTTCATGCTAATCGGGCTTCCGACGTGCGGTCTAGATATGATACGGAGTTTCGTGATGCTCCCGAGAGCAGACGGGTAATGAGATTGATCTTAGATTTTAGGATAATGTAGCGTCAATGATTCTACAAGTTTTGGGTCTTGCAGATCGTATTTAAAGTGATTGGTGCTAATTTCACAGGTACTCTAGTTTCACAATGGCTAATTCTCGCATTTCTAAAGGATTTAGTCCTGTATGATTTCTGTCTTAGGTGGTACTTAGGCCTCTGTAGTTTGTATATGAAGTGATCCGAGTTATAATACTTAGCTAGTTTAAGATAGTGTCTAGGGTGAAAGTACTTAGAAAAATTGAAAGAACAAGGTGGTGAAGGGTGGGATTTGTGAAGGAAATGGGTTCAAAAGCGGTTTTAGACTTTAGGATTTGAGTTCTGACAAGTTAATAAGGTGTTAGGATCGACCTATTACCTAAGGACGTCTAATCCCAGGTTGGCAAAAATCCGGGATGTTATAGTAACCCTCGACTGGTTGAGGGTTTCCTTCGACTAGTCGAGGATGAGGGGAAATTAGAGGATTTTGTTGCTGGAATACGAGTCGAGGATTCTTCGACTAGTTGAGCAGGAGCTTAGACTGGTCGAAGGAAGGCTTAGACTAGTTGAAACAGGCAGATTTTTAGGGTCCCTTTTCTTCACTTCAAGTCTTCAATTCTCTTCATTCCTCACTTGATTTTCTTAGATCTTTGGCATGTGAATTCTTCATTTTTGATCTTCTAAGATCCAAACTTTGGCTTGGTGATTCTTGAGTGTTATATTCATGCTTTAAGCACCCTTTTCACTCCAAGCTCTTAAATTCACCTTGCAACACAAACATGATTAAAATAGGACATTAAGCATTATCATGTTCATAAAACCAAGTAATAAATGGGGGATAATATGTAATATTTGACCCTCAACACAATCCCCAACCAACATTTTGTTAGACCCAAGCAAAGTATGCGTAAAATAAACCTCAATGCTCAATGTTCAAAACCTCTTTCGGAAAACAATCTTTTGTGCAATCAAGTATGAATGAGCAGGATCAAGGCAAGAAGGTGAGATTTTGAAAACCAAGAGTCGAATCACCTAACAATTAATCAAATAGGTTCTTTATTAATTAAGTCAGAGTATAGTTCGCATATCAAAATTTTCAACGTGTGTAGTGAAGATCAACTTACTTTCCATAAGGATACTATCATTATATCATGTTAGTTATGCTTACCATATCGAGATTAATTGAGAACTTAAGTACTGATTTTGAACTTATCCCCTTTTCCATATTTTTTTTTCAGTTTTTTATTTTATATCGATGGTCAATTTTTATTCATTCTTTTACAGAACTTGCATTACTTTTTAATTCTTTTCTAGTCTTTTTCGGTCTTTTCACCATACATGACCTTTTTGTCGATCTCACTATTTTTTAACTGGTTCTTTCCATCTTTTAAAGCGGATAAAATTCTCCAGACTTGATTCTCACGATCTATCAATGATTCACATACTAACAATAAAAAATTCTAGCATTATTCATAGAAAACAATTTGAATGTGCCTTGTGATTTAAATTGACATAATATTTAACCTTCCTCTTAATCAAATGAGTGCAAGGACCGTAAGTGATAGACTACTTAGTTTATCAAACTTCAATGATTCAAAATTCGCTTCCTATCTTATCTTCATACTTAAAACAGTCTTAAATACATAACTTATTGCTTTCCAAATAGATAAACAGTGAAATTTTTTCAAAATTTTTGTAAATTTTACTCAAAATTGAGAAAACACTGATTAGTTTACCTAATCTCCCATCCCCAACCTAAAATCTACATTGTCCTCAATGTAAAACTAATAAGCATGATTTGCAAAAGAGACAACGTAATTGTAGGAGAAGCGATGGAAAGATAGTAATTGATGAAGGAATTTTGAGGCTTTTTCTAAAGGTTCTCAGTGTGAAGGTGGGTTAGCACAAGAATCAAACAACCGAAAAGCAAACTATCTTAAACAAATGGAAAGCAAACTATCCTAAAATAAATGGAAACCAAACTATCCTAAAATAATGGAAGTAAACTATCCCAGTCCTAAATTCTATGAAAACAATAAACCAACTATACCTCTGTCAGACTAGGAGATCAATCCTGGTATATAGGATCAGTCAGAGATATGGACATATCCTCTGAATCAAATTTCTCAACAAATTGCTTTAATCGATGTCCATTTAATTTGAATTCATTGCCATTGTTCGGATTCTTTATCTCAACAGCCCCATGAGGATAAACATTGGTAATAGTGAAGGGGCCGGTCCAACGAGATCAAAATTTGCCTGGAAAGAGATGTAACCGAGAATTATACAAGAGGACTTTCTGACCTGGTGTGAATGATTTCTGAAGAATGTGTTGGTTATGAAACATCTTCATCCTGTCCTTGTAAATCTTGAGTTCTTGTATGCGTCATTCCAGATTTCTTCTAGTTCATTCAACTGAAGTTTGCATAGCGAGCCAGTGTTGTCCAGATTGAAATTTAAATTTTTGATTGCCTAGTAGGCTCTATGTTCTAACTCCACAGGCAAGTGGCAAGCCTTCCCATAGACAAGTCTAAAGGGTGACTTCCAATGGGGGTCTTAAATGCAGTACGATAAGCCCATAAGGCATTGGTCAATCTGATTGACCAATCCTTACAGTTAAGGTTAATTGGATTTTCCAAGATGTGTTTAATTTTCTTATTGGAAATCTCAGCTTGCCCACTTGTTCCTAGGTGGTATGAAGTGCTAACTTTGTGGGAGATGCCATATTTCTTCATTAAGTTCGCAAATGGCCTATTATAAAAGTGTGAACCTACATCACTAATGATGGCTCGAGGCATTCCGAACCAGGAAAGGATGTTGTCTTTTAAGAATCTAATGACCGTTTGATGATCATTATTCAAGCACGAGATCGCTTCAACCCATTTAGTGACATAGTCTACGACGAGCAAAATATATAAATTTCCAAAATATCGGGGGAATGGTCCTATGGAATCGATGCCCCAACAATCAAATGCTTCGATGATCAAAATGAGATTCAAAGGCATCTTGTTTCGACGAGACAATGCTCCCAATTTTTGACAACGCTCACAAGCTTTATAAAACTCATGAGTGTCCTTAATCATAGTGGGCCGGTAAAAACCGCACTTCAGAATTTTGGCCGTGGTTGTTTTGGCAGCAAAATGACCACCACAGGCCTGAGAATGATAGAAGGAGATGACACTTTGGTGTTTATTGTCTGGCACACATCTCCTTAATATTTGGTCTGGGCAATATTTAAACAAATATGGATCATCCTAGAAGAATTTACGTACCTCAGTGAAGAATTTTTTCTTATCTTGCACAGTCCAATGTGAAATAGCGGTGAAGACCGCTTGAGTTGAAGTCGGAATATGTCAATATGTCCTAGAGGGGGGTGAATAGGACTTTCTAAAGATTTACGAGCTATATTAAAAATCCTATCACTCTAATCCTAACAGGTATGCAATTTTTTTGATTACTCAATGTAACTCTACTGGCTTCCAAGCCTAGTAGAGGATCTAATCACAGAACTATTTAAATGATAAGCATGAAGCAGTTATAGTCTATGATGGATGTGACTGTGTATGAAGTGCGAGCAGATATGAAAGCAGTTAACATAATCACACAAATGATAAAACACAAGAATCATTCACGAACACAGTCATTTTTATAGTGGTTCGACTACTTGTCTACTCCACTCTCGGCTACCGTACTCAACCTTTGAGTGTACCAGATTTCACTAAGGAGGTTTCCCAGGGTTCACCTCTAACCTAAGGTTTTAAATCAGGTTCACCTTCAACCTTTACACGGAGGTTTCTACTCGGTTCACCTCTAACCCTGGAGTTTCACTGGTTCACTCCTAACCAGATGTTTATGCTCTCCATAGAGCAAGGGTCCACACAATGCACCCAGAGGTTTCTACTCGGTTCACCTCTAACCCTGGAGTTTTACTGGTTCACTTCTAACCAGATGTTTATGCTCTCCACAGAGCAAGGGTCCACACAACGCACCCACCACTTACACTCCCGCCGGAGGCCTCCTTGAGGACTTCAAAGGGCGAGAACCACTTAAGACCTAATCCTAGAAAGGAATGATCGCAAGTGTCCTCTTGGACTCTAGATATTTACAGATAAGTTGATGAGTCCCGTTAAGCACAACGCCGAAGATCTCCTCCTTGTTAACGAAGAATCTTCTGCTTCCTTGATCCGCAACACAAAAGATATACCAAGACTAGGCTTAGGGTTGAGTCAAGGTTAAGATGGAATCTTACTCTCTAAAGGTTTTCCTATAAGGAAGGTAGATTAGTTCCAATCTTATGCATTCAAGGCATCCCAGCTTAATGATTTTCCATTAAGATAGTAGATGGAGGATCCTTGAATGCGGAAGTTCATTCTCCAATCCACTCTATTGAATATCAATGGTGAGGGTGGATTGGTGGATGAACTCCCTCGAGAGAAAGGGCATAGGGTATAAGATGTAAGTTGAAACACACAAGAGCTCTCTCTTTTCTCTCTCACAACAACAAAAGACAAGTCCTCTATATATAGGCAAAAAGTTTCAACGGATATAAAACAGTCACATTTATGACAGAGTTCGATATCATCGAGCGTATACTCTCGATAGCATCGATGGTCTGCTCGATGACTCGGACTCGATGTCATACACTTTTGAAACTCTTTGCCAATTGGTCGATGAATCGAAGCTATTGTCGATGTTATCGGATTTCGAACTCCGATTACATCGATGACAGGTTCGTTCCATCGACACTTGAAAAATGAGAGAGACTTGACTTTGAGATATTTCAGGTTTTCATGCATGATTGGGGGAACTGTCGAGATCATCGGAATTTGAATGTCGATGATATCGAGATCAGAGTCGAGGCATCATTAAATCCAGCTAATTTATCTTTGAACTTGTTGGACAGTTTATGGCTTTGTTCGATGCAATCGATCTGGTGTCGATATCATCGATATTTGAATATCGATTAAATCGAAGGGCCCCCGATCATAATTAAAAAATAACCTGAAATATCTGCTGTAAGAAATGTGCGCCCACTATCGATATCATTGATGGACCCCGATCTTATCGATATTTGAATTCAGATCATATCGGACGACCATCGATATATCGAAGAATTTTGAGATTTTCATTAAAAAATAGGGGCGCCGGAAATCTTCCTGTCGGTCTTATCGAGCCACTCTCGATGGTCTCGTGTAACGACTCAAAAATTTCCGTACAATGGCTCGAGTACCAACTCGACCAGAAATCACTTAGGATTAAATCCTTTAGAAATTTGACAAAGTTAACTAAGTGTTAAACTAGATTATCCATGAAATCCATGTGAATCACTTTAAATACGATCTGCAAGACCCAAAACTTGTAGAATCATTGACGCTAGGTTACCCTAAAGTCTAGGATCAAACTTATTACCCGACTGCTCTCGGGAACACATTGAAACTCCGTAACAGGTCCGGACAGCACATCGAGAGTCCAAATAATACGAAGTTAAGGACCGCCTCACTGGGCTTGACAACCATCTCAGAAATTAAATCCAGACAGTGTCCCACTGCTGTTCGCTTGAGTCCGGAGCGAGGGAGTGTGAGAACACTTGTTTTCTTTACAAAATAAATATCTTGAATAGTGATCTGGCATGTGTCGCTTGCGGACGTTTTGTAAGCAACCTGACCGTCAGAATCTGACCCGAATCTGACCCAAATACACCCTCGGATCAGGAAAAATTTCATAAACATTTACATGTACTTGGAATTTCGAATCGAAATCCGCTGACCGTTGAACTAAAACTGGTCCGCCACGCATGATCTGGAAATTTGACTGAAACGAAAACTTAACTTTACCTAGATCCAAGGTCTGTGAGCTTAAGTCTGACTTTTGGCTCAAGGAGGCCGCCAGAAATCCTCCGTTGAGCTGAAACAATGCTGCTTTGGTTATAACCTAAGTATACCTTGTCCTCAAGTCTATTTCAGAGAGTGTTTAGGCTATATAAGGACCTTATAACCCTCTCTCTCACAGCCATACGAATTTGAGAAAAACCCTAGTGATGAGAAGAGAGAAAAGGAGAGAGAGACAAAGCTTGAGAGTTGTGGGAGATCTTTCCTACTACTATCCCCTGCCGCTACACAAGCTGCACCTCCCTTTCTTGTCGCTTTCTCAGCGATACCAATTTCGTTTCTAAGTAAGAAACCCTAACCCTAATCTGTTTTGAGTTGTAAGGGTTGTAGGTTATGAAATAACTAGCCTATTTCATTCTATAGGTTACCGAATTGCCGAATATGGAAGTCTAACAAACCTTGCTGATTCGTTGCGATTCTACGGTATAAGGTGAGGACTTTAGGTGTATAGGTTACGATTTTCAACACTTTCAATGTCAAATAATGATAGATTCATGATCTGCATGTAATTGCACATGTACAAAGTGCTGTCTGTTTCCGTTTCGATTAAAGATGAAAAATATGGAATTCTACATACTCTAGGTATTTGTAGAAAGTACCGTATACGTACAAAATTTGGAAATGTGTATGACATGATTATTTATTGTATAAATATATTATATGTGGATAAATTACTTGTTTGGCGAAAGGACTCGCCCTAATACATGTTTTGCTTATATACACTATGTATGTTGAAATTGTGTATTCTAGAAAATACTGTATACGTATAAATTTTGGAGATGTATTTGTCATGATTATTTGCTGTATGAATATATTATACATGGATAAAATGCTCGCTTGGCGAAAGGATAGCCCTAATACATGTCTTACTAACATACACCATGTATGTTGAAATAGTGTATTCTAAGTGTTTATGAAAATACTTGTGAGCGTAAGTGCTGGGATGTTAGTGCCTTATGTAGGTGTTGAGATGGGGTTCTCAACTACCTTAGAGAGACATGTACGATTTCCTCCGTGTGATTGTTTACTCTAACCACTTACTTATGAAATATATGTGTTTGTATTCCTATTTATATAGTACTTTATAATATGCTTTATAACCTGCTTTGTAACATGTTTTATAACATGCTTTATGACATGCTTGTTAACATGCTTGAATTACTTTGTTTATTATGCTTTACACCACATGCTATGAGTAAGGATTGATTGAGTTTGAGACTATGTCTATAGTCCAGACAATCGGTACCAGACTTGAGATCGTGGTTGAGATTCATGTCGCCACGAAAGATGTGTTTGACGAACCCGAGTCATACTTCAGTTGGCGACAGTGGTTAGGTCACACGAAGTGCTTATGCACTTCATGTCGTTCAGTTGATTGTGCGCTCTAGCTAGTCAGACTTGTCAAGTAACCCGATATGTCTAATGTATGTTCACCATGTTTGGTCGCTACTGCTTGGACCTAGGGTACCAAACTTACCAGTGGAATCCCGTCAACCATGGTACCTCGATCCGCTAAGACTCATGAGCCGGGCATGGTGGTATGGGACACCGTGGTCGAGCTGTCGGCCTACACTGGGGCCACGTGCCTCCCCGTAGTGACCAGTGAGCAACCAGACTCGTGATCCGATTATGGTGGTATGAGATACTATATTCGTGCTGTCGGCCTACATTGATAAGGTGATGGGGAAATGGTGTAACCTTTGTGCGTAATAGCCCTGACAGCCCTTTGTAGTGACCTTGAGCATACTCTGAATTTGCGGTGAGGCGACGAGTCTTGCCGCAGTATATAGAGTATGGACTAGGCCTGTATCTGTATAGTGATGAAACCGTTAAAAAGGTGATGGGGGAGTGGTGTAACCTTTGTGCGTAACAGCCCTGGCAGCCTTTGCAGTGACCTAGAAACACAATCGTCAGAAACATCGCTGAGATTAACTAGGACTGACGACCCTAGAATGGATCATGTTTGGGAATGATACAAGGGAGGTACCTTAGTTTCCCAATCCTGCTGTTTGAAATGGACTAATAATTACTCAGTAATCATGCTCATCATCGCACTGCATGTGCCTGGTAGATGTGGAGCACTGAGGGATGAACGCATTCGCGAACGTAAGATGGTGTCGCATGAGGGTGGTTTGGCAAGGGCATTCATCATGTCATTTCATACCTGCATTTAATAAGAGTAGTTAGGATTGTTTGATTGTACTGCTTTTCATTACTACTTGATTGAATTGATAACATGTTAACCTATGCTTTATTATTCCACTGAGTTAGCTACTCACTCCCACGTTACGGGACGATGTTGTACAAACCAACCAGACTCTGTCTCAGGTATAGATGGTACGTTGATTCAGGAGGCGGAGCCAGACTACGATGAGGACCAGGACGAGTTCTCATATATGCAGTACTCTGACGGTTTTTGCTTAAGCCGACTGGATCGTGGGATTTCAGGATCTACCTTTAGTTTTATTTTGACCCTTTTGATTTAGAAATAATACATGTATATGGATACTTAGTTAGTGTTCATACTTTGGAGTTCATGATGGTTTTGTTTCCTTACATACTTATATATACATTCAGTCTTCCGCTTGCCTTTATACAATTGATCTGGAGTAGAATTACTATTTTGGATAATCTCACTCATGTTTATTGCACTGACACAGACAACATTCAATCTCATTATCTATGTTGCATAAGTGATGATTTGGAACTCGAGAGTTGAGTTGCTACTCGACCCTCGAATTTCAGGGCGTTATATCTCGAGATTTGAATATCGATGATATCGATATGTGTATCGATACATCGATAATTCGTCCAGATATGTTGTGAAGTCGCTGGACATATTTAGTGCTTTTATCGATGATATCGATAGGTGTATCGATACATCGATAAATCCGTCCAGATGAATATTTAGTTGCTGGACATTTTTGGTCCTTTTATCGATAATATCGTTAAGGTATCGAGGACATCGACAGTGCAGGTCGATCATATCGAGGGTGCTTCGATAAAATTGACAATGCGAGAAAAACTTAGAGATTTTCCTATTTTGCAAAAAGTTTTCTCTCCTTAAAAACCTTAAGATGTCTATCTTGTTTTAAGGGTTTTAATCACCTGGTGTTTTGGGACATGGGATGTGAGGCTATGATTTACCTATTGTGAGCTTCCACACATCCGATTGAGGCAGACGCTGAAATAATCTTCTCTATCGAGTTCTGCAGTCAGTCTGACTCACCACACACGTAACTTGACAAACCAGGGCACTAGCAGGTGCATTTTCACAATGTGTTAGTGTGAAACCTATAGCAAGATAATTAGCAATATCCGTAAACCAAGATGAATGGAGACTTTAAACAGTTGTCCGTCAGGGAACATGTCAATTATATGTGTCGTCTCAAGGAAATCAGAGAGATCAAGGTGGGAAAGATGGTTAGCCACTACGTTCTCTACTCCCTTTTTATCTTTTATTTCTAAATAAATTCTTAGAGTAGGAGGATTCATCTTAGGCTTAGCATCATTCTTAGAAAGAAGATACTTGAGCATCGCATGATCTGTGTAAATGACGATCTTAGATCCGATAAAATAGGACCTAAATTTGTCCAAAGAGAACACTATGACTAATAGTTCCTTTTCCGTAAGAGAGTTCACTTCTTTTAGTTTCTCTTGCCTAAAAACCGTTTCCCAAAAGCGTTTAATCAGTCAGCCATCACACATAAGTTCAAAAGGAAGGCTCTAGTCAGGTGGCCGCATGATAGGTGTAGTAGTTAACATGCCCTTGAGCTTAGTAAAAGCTTCCTAGCATTGCTCGGTCCACTCGTATGGTGCATCCTTTTGAAGTAGATTGCATAAAGGACGAGAGAGGTTACTAAAGTCCTTTATGAATCTCCTGTAAAAACTGGCGTGTCCTACGAAGGATCGCATGTCTCGTATGTTTTTTGGGTGGAGGTAAGTTAGAGATAAGATCAATCTTAACCTTATTACCTCAATTCCCTTGGACGAGATGATATGTCCAAGGACAATTCCTTATGAACCATGAAATGACACTTCTCCCAATTCAGTACCAAATTCTTTTCCTCACATCACTTCATCACACATTTAAGATTCTCCAAAAATCGTTGAGGATGGACCAAAGACAAAAGTCGTCCATGAAGACTTCTAAATATTGCCCCACCATGTCAGAAAAAATACTCATTATGCATCGCTGAAAGTTGCGGGGGCATTACACAGTCCGAATGGCATCCTTCGGTAAGTAAATGTGTCAAATGGACATGTGAATGTGGTCATTTTCCTGATCTTCAAGGGCTCTATCTGGTTGTAGCCCGAATACCCATCAAGGAAGCAATAACATGAGTGACCAGCTAGCCTTTCCAAGATTTGATCAATGAAGGGTCCTTCCTCATGACGTTATTAAACTTCCTGTAGTTATTGCACATTCTCAAACCAGTAGTAACTCTAGTTGGCATGAGTTCATTGTTGGCATTGGCTACGATGGTGATTCGGACTTCTTAGGAACCACCTGAGTTGGACTCACTTAGTGATTACGGATATCGGGTATATGATACCCACATCTAATAGTTTAAGTACCTCGACTTTAACTACTTTCTTCATGTTTGTATTTAATTTACATTATGGTTACAAGGAGGTCTTCACATTATCCTCTAAATAAATGCATTGAGTACAAATCGAAGGGTCAATTCCCTTGAGGTCGATAATCGACCAACCAAGGGCTCCCTTATGCTCAATGAGAGTAGAAATGAGCATACTCTCTTGTTCTTGCTCAAGGTGGGAAGAAATCACCACCGCGTAAGTCACATCTTGACCTAAATAAACATATTTCAAATCAGAGGGCAAAGGTTTTAGGTTAAGCTTCAATGCTTTGAGGTTAGACGGTGGAGGCACTATATTAGTTTGGGGCAATTCTTCAATGGTAGAGAGTTAGACACGTCTCTAGAAGGTCAGTGGATAAGATCAAAAGTGTTCTATCTTCCACAAAAGAATCAATCATGTTAATGTGTGGAATCATCATCTTCCTCTAACTGTTTACCTGCATTGAAAAAGATATTCAACTCCAATGTCATATTTCCAAAAGACAAACTCATGACTCCATTCCTGCAATTAATGATTGCATTTGTTGTGGCAAGGAATGGGCGACAAGAATGACTAGAATTTAAGTGCTCATGTCTACGATGGGTTGAGTATCCAGGATGATAAAATCTATCGGGTAGTAGAATTGTCAACCTGGACTAAACACATCCATAATTATCCTTCTCGGTACTCGAACTGAGTGATCGGCAAGTTGTAATGTGGTCCGGGTAGGTTTTAATTCACCTAGACTCAGTTGTTCGTAGACTGAATATGGGATCAGATTTACGCTTGCTCTTAAATCAAGAAGTGCATGCTCTCAATGCGGTAATTCCCAATTACACAAGCGGCGATTGGGCTATTAGGATCTTTGTATTTTTATGGCACATCTTGCTTTAAGATGACACTCTTTTTTCAGTTAAAAAGATTTTTTGAATATTTTGTCATATTTGGTCGTACACAAGTGTTTCAGAAATTGCCATGTGAAGGTATTTGTTTAATCGCATCTAGTAGAGGGATGTTGACCTTCACTTGTTTCAGCACCTCTAGAATGTCCTGAGAGTTAGAGAGAGATTTTGGTGCAATCAACAGTTGGGGGAATGGTGCAATCAGCTTACTTGAAGTTCCAGTTCTAACTCTTGTGGTGTGTTGTTAGGTCTATTAGTTTCATCTACTTTCAGGTCCTTAGACTCCTCATCCCTTACTGGAATAGATTTGTCAATATTTTTTCACTCCTAAGAGTGGTGATAGACTTAGCTTGCTCATTTGATTTGAAGAGCATGGATCACTTATTTCATATTGCGATTTAGGATTGGGAAAGGTTGAGCAGGAAGCATCCCCCCTCTCTATAACCGTAACACATG
>JAJHSJ010000001.1:59502327-59602327 GCA_021015155.1 Magnolia officinalis
AGTTTCGACGAAGATTGGCTTGAATGGATTAATTATTCAATGATTTCTTCTGAGATTCGTGCTCTATTTCTAGGTGAGCAAATCGCGTGTTTTGACTGGTCTAGAGAGCTCTTCGACTAGTCGAAGCAATAACAGATATTTGAAAAATCAGGCGCGATAAGCTTTGACCGTTCTACGACTGGTCGAAGGACTCCTTCGACTGGTCATAGGTCACTTCGACTGGTCGAAGGTCTCCTTCGACTGGTCGAAGAACTTAAAATTCATCGCTGGACTTTGAGGCGAAGACTTTCGACTGGTCGAAGATGCAGTCGACCTGTTCCTTCGACTGGTCGAACAGATTCCTGGACTAGTCGAAGCCTAACAGAAATTATCCGATTTTTTGTAACAAACTTACGACTGATCGAGGAATTTCTTAGACTGGTCGAAGAAACTCTAGGACTAGTCGAAGAGGCCTAGGACTAGTCGAAGAAACAGACCAAACTTATATAAAATAAACATTCGATTTATGTATCCAAGTGACCTACCTTCTAAGGTCAACCTAGGTCAAGTCAAACCTTAACCATGAAGTAAGGACATTGAAACATTAAGAACTAGTGACCTTGAAGATGAGCCTTGAAGTCTTGATGTAGTTCAATCTTGAAATCTTGATGTAGCTCAAATCTTGAAAGGTCTGAGTTCTTTATGAACAGCCTTGTACTCTTCTTGAAGTCTTGCAGCTTGAGTCATGTCTTGTGAGTAGTTCTTGCATTCAAGTTTGACTTTGTACTCGTGAGCTTTGCTTGTTGTGAGCTTAGCTTGTTCATGAATGTTGATCTTTGAGAGAGCTTCACTTATGCAAGATATATAACAGTGATTTGGCACCCACAAAATTGACAACAAACAGGGATATTAAAATATAGCACTTACAGAGAGAGGGTGAGGGAGATCGGGAGATCGAGAGAGGGTAAGGGAAATGGAGAGACTGAGTGTGAGAGAGAGAGATCGAGAGAGAGATGGAGGATGGGTTCTCTCTCGAGCGGGAGAAAATGGCGGACGCGTGGGGCTCATTCCATTTTTTTGAGGGTGGTTTGGGGTTTTGAAGGGGTGTGTGACGGACGGCGCCCTGGACATTCATAGTTTTAGGACCGTAGGGCCCACTGTGAGTGTATTTCATATATCCACTCCGTCCATTAATTTTAAATTATTATTCTAAGTACTGATAAAAAAATGAGTTAGATCGAATCTATAAGGAGACCACACAACAGATTAACAGTAGAAATTTAATTTATATTATTTCTTATGGTGTGGTCCACTTAGAGATTTAATCTACATAATTTTTGGTCTCATGCACTAAAATTATATATCAGAATTTTTGGACGGGCTTAGATCAAACACATGTATTCCAATGGACCTCATAGATCCCTTAAGCACCATTTATATTTAATATATTTTAGGTGGGGAGGTATGCTTTAGTGATAGAGCACTTAGGCTATAGCTACGAATTAAATTCGTAGCTATATTGCTACGGAATAAATCCGTAGCTAAAAGTTGTCAACCTCCATAGCCATTGCTCGATTTTTTGGTAGTGTATATGTTAAGGTCTATGTGGGTCATTCCTTGGGGGCAATGTTGGTTAAATGTCCACATTGTCGAGTTCGATTGTCGATGCCGGTTATTGATACCAATTATGAGTATGTGACAGCATAGCATCATGATACATGCCCATACGCATCATCTGTATGTTTGTTATGAGATATGATTGACCATAACATATGTCATAGTGCCGGTTGTTTATTGGGACTCCCTGATAGGCAGAGTTACCCCACATGAGCGTGTGGTACATGCAAGTTTGATGCATGACTGGATGGTATGACTCATGCATCTCACATTTTGTGATATGACCACCGTACGCCCGACTGACATCAGGGTCGTAACCTCCACAGGCATATCATGGATGACCAGATGGGACACCGGAAATCTATTCTACATGGGGTGCTATAGATATCCCTGGGTGAAAGTCCCAGAACCCTCTTGGTTCCAGAGGTTGCTCCAATGTTTAGACCGAGTGGCATGAGGGCCGTATACCGTTAGGCCGTGTCTCCCACTGTGTCGTGGTCGGTTTAAAGGGGGTACGACCTTACCTGCCCTAGAGAAGGGGGCAATGCTAGGCTGAGTCTGACCAGCTCGAGGAATGGGTCCACTATGGACGAGTCGGGCCCGATATTGGCAAGCGGATAGTGAGGTCTCTTCCACCCATACTGATATGTGAACTTATTGAGCAGGAATTGCATACTCATTCATTCATTCACTATCCACTCGAGCTGGTGGTGCGCAACTATTTATTACGTGTACCTTTGCATGGCCAAGATTTCGGTGGGCAGGCGATTAACCTAAGATCAGGAGTTTCCCACATTGAGTCTAACTATCCAAATTTATGTACGGGACTAGTTTAGGTAGAAGTCCCTTGTGATGGACCCCGTAGCCTAAGATACTACGTACTATCATCCCGACCTCACACTCTAGCTTAGTCATTTCATTCACATCGCATATTGCATCCGCAGCCATATGGCATTTTGGGTTGTTATGTTTTCTATACTTATATGGCCTAGACGAACTTAGCAGGATTTACATATTACATTGTACCCTCGGCATCTGATATTTGGCTCTCTATGACTCCTTATTTGCATAGCTGATCTATATTGCGTACTCTGATATTGTATGACTCATGGACTTGTCAGTATTTTCGCTTACTCTGTTATCATATGATTCATGATCTTGCCAATATTTCTGACATTGTATGATTATGGCATTACATTGAATACTTAGCACTTATCTTGTGCACACACTTACACCACCCTCTAAGCTTTCTATAAGCTTATGTATAATAGATGTGTGCAGGTGATGTTAAGTTGCAGCAGCATTGAGCTTGGAGCGTGCAGCGGTCTTCTAGGGCTTTAATTTTCGACATATGTATTTCCCTTTCAGCATTATATTCAAATGTTTATATTAGTGGATATGGGATGATGATGTTGCCTTTGTGATTTGGGTGAACTCGTGGTTATGCTTATTACGAGTTAAATTTACATTAGAAAATCCTCCTTGTAGGATCCCAGGATCGGAATCTGGCGTATGGACGCTAAGAGCCGAGAATGGGGTACTACGGAGGTTGTCAGCACCGGATTCGGCGATCGGGAATTTTGTGATCCCGATTTCCGAGTTGGGGCGTGACACTTCAGCTTCTGTATACAGTCTCGCATCAGCTAGCACTTTGTGTTGTACCCAGTTTTTGCAGTATTTGAAGCACTGGTGTAAGGTAGAAGGTATGATGCCATACTGATGCATCCATGGTCTTCCCAGAAGAAGATTATATGTCGTCATTGCATTTATAACGTGGCAGACAACATTCGTAGTTAACTCTCCTATTTCCAACGTTATTGTGATCTTACCAAGTGCACGTTGTCTGTCTTAATTAAAGGTCTGTATCATCATTCCACTAGGGCGTAGATTCGAGCATCGATAACCCAATTCATTCAGCATCGTTAATGGCAAATGGTTTATAGCAGACTCATTATCAAGCATTATTCGCTTTACTTGCTTACTGCGAATATGACCCACTATCATCAATGGCCTATTATATTCCCCATCACAAACCAGGTCGTCATCGGTGAAGGAGATAACTAGCATACAATCTTCTCATTTCTCATTCTCCATCTCAGTCAGCAACACTCCCCTTATATCTTCATCAGATAAGACTTTAATCAGGCTTTGTTGGGAATCTTCTGACAATTTTAGAGCATCATAGATGCTCAACCGAGCTGGAATGCCTTTCAAGTGGCTTATAATGTCATAAGTCACCTTCCTTATCTCCTTTCCCTTTTCTTTCTCGCCACTGTTGCTACTGCTGACGTGATTCTTAACTGCTTCTTTCTTTGACTTTTCACTTTTCGAATTCGGTGGGCTGGCCATCTTCTTCCCTGATCGCAAGGTAGTCACTGCAACTTTTCCCCTTATTTTCTGATTATCCACCCTTGTCCTTCCCTGATAGTCTTCTCGCATGGTGAGTACGTTTGCTATCACTCTTCTGTCTCTTTCTTTCTCTTTCCCGATTATTATTTCACCCTTGTTTATCATCCTTTGTATGATACACTTCAATGTATAATAATTTTTTGTAGGATGCCCTACTATGCGGTGATAATGACAGAAGTATCTTTCCTTCGTTTTAGATGCTTCTTCAAGATAGGGTCTAAGGTGAAAGTACTTAGAAAAATTAAAAGAACAAGGTGGTGAAGGGTGGGATTTGTGAAGGAAATGGGTTCAGAACGATTCTAGACTGTGGGATTCAGTTCTGACAAGTTAATGAGGTGTTAGGAGCGACCCATTGCCTAAGGACGTCTAATCCCAGGTTGGGAAAAATCTGGGCTGTTACACCAGTAGAGTCGCCATTTTGTTTCGACAAGAAACAAATGCATTTTAATTTGGGAGATTCCATTCACGTAATAATTAACAAAAGAAGATGAAGAAGATAATCACAATATTTATTCATTCCGAATTCTTTTACATCCTTTCTCTCCTTTGATTCCAAAATAGAATATTTCTAGAATCATAATACAAAGCAAATGTGACAAATGTCTTGATCACTCCTTGGATAGAATCTAAAGCTTTTTATTAATCTTTGACTGTTGGAGAAACCATGCATATATCACTTTATCGAAGAAACATCATTGTGCGCTAGCAGCACTGTGCACTGGAGCCCATCGTGCGTTGGAGCACTGTATGATGGAGCCCATTGCATGCTGAAGCCTATTCTGCATAGACAGTGTTGTGCACCGCACAACACTTGCTCTGTACACCAGATGCGAACTCTACCTCTTTTCGTTCAAGGTCCGCTTCTCTCCTTCCCCTCCTCTTGAATCTGGTGCTAATGACCCCTTAAAAGGGGTCATGGGGTATTTATAGATCTTTCACATGTGCGAACATGCCATGTGTTCATCGTGCGTCAATCCCCTATGTGCGGACCCCTTTTGCGGACGTCTTTGTGCGCATCCGAGTGTGCAGTCTCCTTTGTGCTGATTCCACTGCGCGAACACCTTTGTGCAGATTTCACTGCGCGACCACCTTTGTGTGGATTCCACTCTCGACCAACCTGCTATAGCACACAATGCTTTTACACACAACAAGAGTCTATCTCTTTTTATGCTTCAACAGGTACCAGGACAATGCTCCAACATCTAAACCGAGTGGATACATGAGCGCCCTGTAAGTGCTATGGTCTCATGCTCCTTTGATTGTCAAATTTTGTTGTGTCAAAACATCTATCTGTGTCTTGTGTTTGTATGTTGATATATATGTTTCAAGACACGACCTCACAAAGCTTCAAGTCAAGTACGGTAATCAACTTCAAGAAATGCAAGGTCATGTATTTTGTCCTCTTCTATAAGCATCAATATCCAGAGCTACATCAATAAGAAGAGTGTTTGTTCCAGACTCAAGTGCAATTCTAGACTCAAGTGCAACTCAAGATGAAGTCTAATTTCCAGTTGTAGAAGATCTCAAGATCAAGCTACATCAAGTAGAGATCTCAAGCTTCATAAGGTTCAAAGGTTAACCATCATCTGATAGAATGAAGTTTCAATGTTCATACTTCATGTCTCAGGTATGATAGACCTTAGTTTGACCTTAGGGTAGGTCATTTTGTATACATAATTCAAGATGAATCTTTTTACATAAATTTGGTTTGTTCTAAGACTAGTCCTGGACCTTGTTCGACTAGTCCTAGCACTGGTTCGACCAGTACAAGAAATTCCAAGACCAGTCCTAAGTTGTTTCAAATTTTTGGAATATTTTGGTTATTCTACGACCAGTCCTGGAGACTGTTCGACCAGCCGTAGGAATGGTCACGACTCGTCCTTCGACCAGTCCTAGATCTTCGACTCAAACTCCAGCGACTAAACTTTATGTCTCACGACCAGTCGTAGGTGGTTCACGACCAGTCGTAGAGTGCACACGACCGGTCGTGGACTACATTCGACCAGTCGTGGAACTATTTTACCAGATCGTGCTTAAAATTTCAAAATGCAGTTCGTCCTACAACCAGTCGTAGTGGCAACACGACCAGTCGTAGACGCGATTTCTGCAACTATAAATAGAGCACGAATTTCAGAGATTTATAACTCAATTTAAGAAAATTCAAGGCATCACTCTGAGATAAGTTAGTGTTCATTTTAAGCTACTCTGTGCATATTTTATATTCTCTTTTGTTAGCTTTGTATATTTGATTTTGTTTCTATATTCCAATCTGAATTGAAAAGAGGAATTGTTGTATTCTTTCTTCTTGGAATCAAAATCAAATCTAGCTAGCCCAACTGGTTTAATTTAAAATCAATTAGAACCTAGAACCATTTTAAAGTGAGTATTGGACATTGAACTTCTACATTCGAACTTCTACTCCGATTGGTTCTTTCGGGCTGCTACAAAAGGAGAAATTTAGGTATTTTACTTTATTGTAAATTTTCATCTTTTGGTTTTGTTTGAGGTTAAGCCAGAAAAATCTCAATTTGTATGGTTATCTGAGGAGAGTCAGAAAAACTCAGAAGTGGGGTTTTTGAATTGTGTAAGCCCATTAGAAAGACACAATTGTAAAGGTTTTAGGTGAACCTGTGAAACCTATTTTCATAGTGAATGTTGATATCCCCTGTGTAAGGATATTAGGAGTGGAGTAGCATGTTGTGTGGGTGTTGTTTAATAGTTGGTGAACACACAGGCGAACCACTATATATCGGTGTGTTTTGTGATTTGGATGTTTACTTAATTTCTATATCTTTAATCATTCAGATTTGTGGAATGTATATGTGGATGTGAATGTTGTAATATTTACATTTCAAGCAAAGTGGGGAATGTTGTAATAGTTTAGAATTTATTTCTTGTTATTTCTTTTATTTCCTTTCTGTTTGAGTTTTGATATTCAATTTGTTCTAGTAAGGTTGTCCTGCCATAAACCCTTGGTTTTTATGGTGCAAAGGTTGTCCTTAGAACAACATTAGTATCAAGCTCTTTATTTAAGGTTGCTTTACATTTCTGTTCATTGATTTATTTAAAGTACTGTCTTTTATTTATCCGTTTATAAGGCTATCTTATTTTCGATTGAATTGCACTGTTAAATTTTAATTTGTCATAGTCCTACTCACCCCCCCCCCTCCCCCCCCTCTCTAGGACATATAGCTTGGCCTTTTCAAGTGGTATCAGAGCCTAATAGCTTGTTTTAATTGCTTTATTCTTGAATTCATTTCCGGAGCTAACGATCTAAGTTATATATAAGATGTCAAATTTTAATAGCCTTTCAGTCACTAGGCCTCCACCCTTTGATGGCTCCAACTATGCCTATTGGAAAGCCAGGATGAGGATTTTCCTCAAATCAATGGATGAGAATATGTGACTTACCACAGTGACTAAATGGAACCCACCTACCACTGAAGTGAGTGGTATCGATGGTTCAAAATCAATGGGAGTAACACCATTTTTCTCATGGACCACTCTTCAGAAAAGTGAGAGTAGTGCTAATGCAAAAGCACTAAATGCAATCACTTGCGCACTATCACCAGATGAGTTCAAAAGAATTATATCCTGTGATACTACAAAGAAAGCTTGGGATATATTAGAAATGACACACGAGGGTACTTCAATTGTTAAAAAATCTAAAGTCCAACTCCTCACAACCAAATTTGAAGAAATTCATATAGAGGAAAATAAAATGTTTATGGACTTCTACACTAGATTAAATGACATTGTAAACTCTATGTGGGGTCATGGCGAAAAAATCCCAGAAAGTAAAGTGTGGGCAAAGATACTACGCTCACTACCTGGACGGTTCAATTCTAAGGTAACTGCGATCCAGGAACTTCGTGATACGGACAATATGAGGGTAGAAGAGTTGGTTGGGTCTTTACAAACCTACGAGTTTACTTTTAAAGCTCCTAAAGGTAAATTTATTGCCCTTAAGTCTTCTAAACATATTTCTCAAGAAAACTCCAAGTTAGAAAATTCTGAAGACGATATGGCTCTTTTAGCGAAAAAGTTTTACAAGATTTTCAAAAGTAAAAAGAGGGTTGATTTTCAAAAATCAAATGATAAGAAAAGATCTAAACCTAAATCTAAAACTTGAAAATCTTTGAAAGATAGCCAATGTTACAACTGCCAAGAATATGGGCATTTAGCAAACAAATGTCCTAAAAAGGACAAACCTAAAAAGAAAGGAATGTTGGTTACTTGGGACGAATCTTCTGGCACTGAAGCCTCTTCTGAATTAGAAGATTCTGAAACCGAGTCGAGCAATGAAGTTAAGGCCCTTATGACTCTAGCCAAGTTCACTTTTTCAGATCATGATGATTCAACTAGTGAAGAAAATCTGAATAGTGATCATGAAAATGAAGAAGATCTTCAAGATGCTTACAATGCCCTATACAAGGAAAGTTGTAAAATTGCCATAAAACTAAAACTTCAAAAAGAAAAGTTTTTAAAACTTAAAGAAAATTTTGAGTCTCTTGTTTTAGAAAAATCTCATATTTCAGATTGTTTTGAAAAGACTAAATGTGATTTAGAATTCAAAACCTCCCTGATTGAAAATCTCAAATCTGAAAATGACAAACTTAAGCTTGAAAACTCTTCACTTTTGAGTTCAAAGGATACATGGAAGTATGCCCAAGGAGATCCAAAGTTTGAAAAACTTTTATCCGGATCTAGGAAATGTGGCGACAGATCCGAGTTGGGCTATGATAAGAAAATACCTTCTAAACAGAAGAATACTCCTCCTAAGTTTGTGAGAGGAGAAACCTCTAACTCAAAAGGGAAAAGTATTAATTAAAGTTTTTCTAAAAATGCTAAAACTTTTCAAAAATCTAAAAGCAATTATGTCAACTATAAAACTCAAAACCAAAACCCTTTAGCTAAAAAAATAGTTGATTTGCTTAAGGAGCTCTTAAAATCTAACTCAGTGGGTCACCCGTACATCAATTACAAATACAAGAAGACCAACTATACTCCTAAACCCAAAACAGTAACGAAATGGGTTCCTAAAGTTACTTGCTTGGTTGTCCACACTGCTTTCAAAGCTACAAACCATTCAAAGTGGTACTTAGACAGTGGATGCTCAAGGCATATGACAGGCGACAAGGCTTTATTCACCGATCTTAAAGATATGACTAATGGGTCAATCACATTTGGTGATGGTAACAACTGCAAGATTATTGGCCAAGGTACGGTTCAACTCTATAACCTTCCCTTATTTAAGAATGTTTTATATGTTGAGGGGCTAAAACACAACCTGTTAAGCATATCACAAATATGTGATAATAATCATAGCGTGAAATTTTCTAATAAAGGTTGTGAAATCTTAAACAAAAAGGGTTCTGTAATATCAATTGGTCATAGGACTTCTGAAAACTGCTATATTGTAAGCGATGGTAGCTCATCTAATCAATCGTGCTACATAGTCCATATCGATAAAACAGAATTATGGCCTAAACGCCTTGGACATGTACACTACAGTAATTTATACAAATTGAGAAAGGGAGAACTAATAAGAGATCTACCTAAATTACAAAATATAAACAAGATATGTGGTGAATGCCAGTATGGCAAGCAAACAAGGAGCTCTTACAAAAAGGTGAACTCTAATGCCACATCAAGACCACTCGAGCTTCTCCATATGGATCTTATAGGACCTACCAGGACAGAGAGTCGAGGTGGAAAAAAATACATCTTGGTAATCATGGATGAGTTTTTTAGATTCACTTGGGTAGCCTTCTTAAGGGATAAATCAAAAACCCTTGATGAAGTTAAAAGGATTCTCAAACGGATCCAAAGTAAAAAAAGGTTCTCAAGTTTGTAAGATCTGTAGTGATCATGGATCTGAGTTCAAGAATAGCAGTTTTGAGAAATTTTGTAACAATCAGGGAATATCACATGAATTCTCTACACCCAAAACTCCTCAACAGAATGGAATTGTGGAAAGGAAAAATAGAGTGCTTCAAGAAATGGGAACAGTAATATTGAATAGTATGAAGCTCCCTAAAAATCTTTGGGCTGAAGCAGTAAATACTGTCTGTTATGTTATTAATCGGGTTTATATATGTAAATCTAATAATAAAACCTCTTATGAATTGTGGTTCGATAAAAAGCCTACTGTCAAATACTTTCGAGTTTTTAGTAGCAAGTGCTATATTTTGCGTGACCGTGAAAATCTGGAAAAGTTTGACACAAAAAGTGACAAAGAAATCTTTTTAGGATACTCTTTAAACAGTCGCACATATCGGGTACTGAACAAAAGGACCGGTGTTATTCAAGAATTAATTAATGTGTTCATAGGCGATCATTTGAATACACCTGCCCCAAGTTCAAATAATAATGAAGTTCTTCTAAATGACAAACCCGATACTTCATTAAGTCCAAACAATTCTGAATTAAGGACTGTTAAAGATCATCCAACCGCTTAAATTCTTGAAAACCCTCTCACTGATGTACGCACTCGTAGACAACAAGAAGACATATGTAATTACGTGTGCTTTACATCCCAGATTGAACCGGTAAACGTAAAAGAAGCTCTTTCTGATGAAAACTGGATAGTAGCTATGCAGGAAGAACTTAATCATTTTGTTCGAAATAATGTCTAGTATCTTGTTCCTAGACCTAAAGATAAACACATTATAGGAACTAAGTGGATTTTCAAAAATAAGTCTGATGAACTTGGTAATATTATTCGAAACAAGGCAAGACTAGTTGTACAAGGGTGCACTCAAATAGAAGGCATTAATTACAATGAAACCTTTGTCCCAGTTGCTCGCCTTGAATCAATTAGACTTTTTATATCCATTGAATGCTTTAGAAATTTTAAAATTTATCAAATGGATGTAAAGACTGCTTTATTAAATGGTGATCTCCATGAAGAAGTGTATGTGGAACAACCTACAGGGTTTGAAGACCCTAAGTTTACTGATCATGTATACCGTCTTAAAAAAGCTCTATATGGTCTAAAATAACTCCCAAGGCATGGTATGAAAAATTGACTAAGTTTTTACTGAGTCATAATTTTCAAATGGGTAGTGTCGATAAGACGCTCTTTGTTAAGAAACACAACGATGATATCTTTATGGTTCAGATATATGTTGATGATATTATTTATGGATCTACCTGTACTAACATGACTGTTGAGTTTGCAGATTTAATGAAATCTAAGTTTGAAATGAGCATGGTTGGGGAATTAAATTATTTCCTAGAGTTACAAGTAAAACAACAACCAGATGGCATTTTCATTTCTCAAACCAAATATGCTCTGAACTTAATCAAAAAGTTCAGATTTGAGAATGGTAAGAATTTTGATACTCCTATGAGTACAACTTTAAGACTCTCAAAGGACTCTACAGGTAAAAATATAGATCCTAAATTATAACGCAGTATGATTGCTAGTCTACTTTACTTAACTGTTAGTAGACCTGATATTGCTTTAAGTGTTGGGATTTGCGCTAGATATCAGTCTGATCCTAAAGAGTCACATCTATCTGCTGTCGAGTGGATTATGCGATATGTCGCAAGTTCTGCTAAAATGGGTCTCTGGTATCCATATGATACTAGCATTCAATTGGCTGGGTACTCAGATGCTGATTGGGCTGGTAATATTGATGACAGAAAATCAACCAGTGGTGGTTATTTCTATATTGGAAACTGTTTGGTTTCTTGGTTTAGCAAGAAGCAAAGTTCTATATTGCTCTCAACTGCTGAGGCTGAATACATCGCAGCAGGAAATGCATGTACTCAGCTTGTTTGGATGAAACATTTGTTAAGCGATTATGGAATTGCATAGGAATCAATGATATTATATTGTGATAATTCCAGTGCTATAAATATATCAAAAAACCCAATCCAGTATTCACGTACCAAGCACATTGACATCAGGTATCACTATATTCATGAATTAGTGGAAGATTAAATAATATCTTTGGAATATATTCCGACCGAGACTCAACATGCCGACATTTTCACTAAATCGCTCGACAAGAGTAGGTTTAATAAATTGAAATTTGATCTTGGTATGTGCATTCTAAATTGATTATTCATTCATATTTGTATCATAATGTATATATATTTGATAATTTGTTGGTTTAAAATTCCAATTTTTATGAAATATGCCTATTTTTATAGGTACACGACCAGTCAAGGACATGCTCGACCAGTCGTGATACGACCGGTCGAGAACGGTCCTCGACCAATCGCGTATCGCGTTGGAACCTTTTAAATTTCGGAGAAATCTCATCTTCTTCATTTCTTTTCTCCTCTCCAACGAGCCGAGGCACAACTAGTCGTACCCACCTGCCTAAATCTTCAAGGTTAGTGCATCATTTGTGTTTCTCTTGTAGATTCTAGTTCCTATTACTTCATTTTCACTCTTAGAGTAATCTATTTTGAGATTCATTGTAATTTTGGGGCTTTTTCTTGAAAAATCTGATCTAACAAAACCCCTTTTTCACATCTTTTGTATCTACTTGATCTTTTGATTTTCATACTGATAATGGATGCTAGAGGGAAAAAGAAAACTTCCTGTGGTCCATCGTCTTCTAGATCAACTCCTATCTCTAGGTGCTATCTTCATTCACTGGAGGATGATCCCTCTGATGTACGGGATTTGCGTATGCGCAAAGTCATTGTTGAACGGTCTGTTTGTATTGAACACATTGCTCCTTTTAGTATCCTTCCTATTCTCCAAACTGTAGGATGGGATAACATCTTACTTTGGGGTGGGCCAACATACCAATCTATTGCTCAATTCATGTATGCTTGCATTTCTGATTTTTTAATTGAAAATTTAACGCTTAAAATTGCTACTAGAGAAGGTCCATTTGATGTTGACCGCCATCTGATTTCGGCGCTAATGGACATTCATGTCAATGATGAGGGTATTTCAATTCATAGTTTGACTGAAAAACCCTCTGAATCAGAAAAACGCATGCTCACTAGTGACTTATGTAAGTTGAATGTGTAATGGACTTGTAAAGGGAATGCTCTCCCCTCAAAATACTTGTTTCCCAGATACAGAGTTCTTCACCGAATTTTCATTTCAAATGTGTATCCACGTTCTGGAAATAAAACAGAACTGACTGCCTTTATGGTTCGTGTTTTACATTCTGTTATCTCCGGTTATAAAATATGTCTGCCTTCTTTAATTTGTCATTTCATTATTCAGTTTCGTCTCCATCCCGGTCATAGTGACATTCCATTTGCCTAACTTATGACTGTTTTAGCCACTCACATGTTCGTGGCTATGCCTGTTGGAGAGGCTCCTATCCATCATCTTATTTTTAACAATTCAAATATTAACAAGATGAAGTTGGAGTTGGTTTCTGGCCAAGTGGATGTTGATGGTAGTGGTGTTGAAGTAGGAATTGAGGCAGATGCTGGGAATCTTCCTCCTGACGATGTTGATATGGATGATATTTTTGATGAAATTGGTTCGAATTCTGGAAATGATCCGGAATATCAGCCTTCTGGCTTTGATGAGAGGTTGCGTTCTCTTGAGGAACAAGTGGCTGAAATACGTGTAACCCAAGCATCTCAGTTTGCTTATATGCGCATGTATATGCGGCGCGTTACTAAGGGTCTACACAAAATTGATCCATCTAATCCTGCTCCCTCTTCTGGATCTGATTGATTAATTTTCTCTTTTGGTCTGTATTAATTCTAATCCTATTTTACTTTTGTTGGTCTGTTGACATTGATTTTACCTCTGTTTGGTTGACTGACTTTTGGTTAAATTAGTTAATGATATGTGGACTTTTACTTATATCTTGACTAGTTTATCAATATATTACTTTCCTGATTATTCTTCTGTTCCATTTGTTTGCTTCCTTTGTCATATTGTGACAAAAAGGGGGAGAAGATTTCTCATGAAGTTTGTTTGGAATGGTAATGAAGATAATAATAGCATTATTTTTTATATATGTGTGCTACTCAGGGGGAGTATATAAATAATGAGTTTGTGCTACTTAATGACAACTGGTGCATGATTTATTTATAACTGGTGCATGATTCATTATTGTGCATGTTGTGCTTCTCTTATTTTATTGGATTATTGGAGTGTGTTTTGTCACAAATTTGACAAAGGGGGAGATTGTAAATGCTATGGTCTCATGCTCCTTTGATTGTCAAATTTTGTTGTGCCAAAACCTCTATCTGTGTCTTATGTTTGTATGTTAATATATATGTTTCAAGACACGACATCACAATGCTTCAAGTCAAGTACGGTAATCGACTTCAAGAAATGCAAGGTCATGTATTTTGTCCTCTACTGTAAGCATCAATATCAGAGCTACATCGATAAGAAGAGTGTTTGTTCAAGATTCAAGTGAATTTCAAGATTCAAGTGCAACTCAAGATGAAGTCTAATTTCCAGCTGTAGAAGATCTCAAGATCAAGCTACATCAAGTAGAGATCTCAAGCTTCATAAGGTTCAAAGGTTAACCATCATCTGATAGAATGAAGTTTCAATGTTCATACTTCATGTCCCAGGTATGATAGACCTTAGTTTGACCTTAGGGTAAGTCATTTTGTATACATAATTCAAGATGAATCTTTTTACATGAATTTGGTTTGTTATAAGACTAGTCTTGGACCTTGTTCGACTAGTCCTAGCACTGGTTCGACCAGTCCAAGAAATTCCAAGACTAGTCCTAAGTTGTTTCAAATTTTTGAAATTTTTTAGTTATTCTACAACCAGTCCTGGAGACTGTTCGACCAATCGTAGGAATGGTCACGACTCGTCCTTCAACCAGTCCTAGATCTTCGACTCAAACTCCAGCGACTAAACTTTATGTCTCACGATCAGTCGTGGACTACCTTCGACCAGTCGTGGAACGGTTTTACCAGATCGTGATTAAAATTTCAAAATGCAGTTCGTCCTACGACCAGTCATGGTGGCCACACGACCAATCGTAGACGCGATTTCTACAACTATAAATAGAGCACGAATTTCAGAGATTTATAACTCAATTTAAGAAAATTCAAGGTATCACTCTGAAACTACTCTGTGCATATTTTATATTCTCTTTTGTTAGCTTTGGAAAGAGGAATTGTTGTATTCCTTCTTCTTGGAATCGAAATCAAATCTAGCTAGCCCAACTGGTTTAATTTAAAATCAATTAGAACCTAGAACCATTTTAAAGTGAGTATTGGATATTGAACTTCTACATTCGAACTTCTACTCCGATTGGTTCTTCCGGGCCGCTACAAAAGGATAAATCCAAGTATTTTACTTTATTGTAAATTTTCATCTTTTGGTTTTGTTTGAGGTTAAGCTAGAAAAATCTCAATTTGTATGGTTATCTGAGGAGAGTCAGAAAAACTCAGAAGTGGGGTTTTTGAATTGTGTAAGCCCATTAGAAAGACACAATTGTAAAGGTTTTAGGTGAACCTGTGAAACCTATTTTCATAGTGAACACTGATATCCCCTGTGTGAGGATATTAGGAGTGGAGTAGCAAGTTGTGTGGCAATTGTTTAACAGTTGGTGAACACACATGCGAACCACTATATATCGGTGTGTTTTGTGATTTGGATGTTTACTTAATTTCTATATCTTTAATCACTCATATTTGTGGAATGTATATGTGGATGTGAATGTTGTAATATTTACATTTCAAGCAAAGTGGGGAATGTTGTAATAGTTTAGAATTTATTTTTTGTTATTTCTTTTATTTCCTTTCTGTTTGCGTTTTGATATTCAATTTGTTCTAGTAAGGTTGTCCTACCATAAACCCTTGGTTTTTATGGTGCAAAGGTTGTCCTTAGAATAACATTAGTATCAAGCTCTTTATTGAAGGTTGTTTTACATTTCTGTTCATTTATTTATTTAAAGTATTGTCTTTTATTTATCTGTTTATAAGGCTATGTTATTTTTTATTGAATTCGGCTGCTAAATTTTAATTTGGCATAGTCCTATATCCCCCCCTCTAGGACATATAGCTTGGCCTTTTCACGCCTGAGTACCGAATACCAGTAGGCCGCATCTCTCACTATATGGTGGTTGGTTGTGAAGGAGGGTGGCCTTATCTGCCCGAGGGTAGGGGACAAAGTTAGGCTGAGTTTGACCAGCTCATTAATGGGTTCGCTATCGATGAGCCGGGTAGATATTGACAGACTACTAGCCAGGCGGGTAGTGAGGTTTTTTCACTTGCATGGTTGTGCATCCAATTTGGGCGGCAATCTTGTGTAGAGTGTACTAGACCCCGGTGATATTCCAGAGATGAACTATACTGACACATGTGGACTTAATGAGGACTAGCATGCATGTTTTGTAACTTGCATATGACATTTGGCTACGCATGCCTTGCGTCGCATAGCCTCGGTATGGCTGACAGCATTCATGGGCTTGTGAGTATTTTCGCTTACTCTGATATTGCATGCTTGGCACATGCATTGTGCACACATGCACACACCCTTTAAGCTTCGTTGTAAGCTTATGCACGACCGTTGCATGCGGGTGACGTTAGGTCGTAGCAGCGTTGAGGCTGGAGCATGTGACAGATCTTTTTGGAGCTTTTGGTTATACTTGTATTTCCCTTTCCACATTGTACTCAAATGATTTATTATAGTGGATATGTGGTGATGTTATTTTGCGACTTGGTTATGCTTGTGGTTATGCTCCCTTACAAAATAAAAAACTTAAACTGAAAATCCACCTTCTAGGATCCCAGGATCGGAATTTGGCATATGGGTGTCGGGAGCCGAGAATGAGGTACTACGGATGCTGTCGGCACCGAATTCTGCGATCAGAAATTCTGTGATCCCCGTTTTCTAGTTTGGGGCGTGACAAAAGCCATTGATTTAAAATTAAAAAGCCGGAAAAATAAGTGAAAAGGATATTGTAAGGCATGTGTCCATGTATCATACTGTTCCTCCGGACCCCGCAATTCTCTCCGTCGAATTCTGACGACCTGCGACCTGTAGACTGCATTTGCGAGCGACCTTAAGTTGCATCCCATACACCCAAGTCGACTCAACCCGAAACCTATGCTATTGCGACCGTGCCGTCACCGCGGTTCCAACACTACGTCTCGCACGCCAATCCGATACCTAGACTAAGAGATATGACCCACGCATAATCTCGGCCATAGACTGCACGTTACAAGGCCAAAGATTCCAGGTAAAGTAGATTCTCTACAAGAGCAATTATGACTATGACATCATCCTAGCCTACCTAGGCTAGGATGACATCACCCTAGCCACCCATGCCTTGCTAGCAATGATGACTAGCATGGCCATGCTCTCTTACAACACTATGATTACCTTACAAACTCATAATTGCTTCCCTATACTCTCTCTCTCTCTCCCTCCCTTTCTTCCTTATTTACAACCCAAGGAAGCCATGGACGTCCAAGCAAGGAGAGAAACCCAACATTTCCAGCCCATTTCCACCCTTAATCCCACCCAATCCAACTATTGAAACACCATCTCCACCATTGAAGAAGCACCTTGGAAGCTAAGGAACCCTAGGGAGCAAGAAGAAGAGAGGTGGGTGCATTCTTAGGATAGATCTGTCCATTTTCTTGCATGAGGGCAAGTGGGACCTACCAATCAATGGTAGGGATTCCATCTTGGTCCCTAGGTGCGGCCAATGGCCCACCATGCTTGCATGCATGTACCATGATGGGGTCATTCTCCATAGACGATGTTTCTTTGATATCTAACATGTAAAAGGGGTCATCTAGATCCTTGATCTTGTGGTGGGGATGGCATCCCCACCTTGATTGTTGATTTGAGGGACCACACATGGATGGGACCCATCTTGATGTATGCATGGCCCCTAAAGGGGATCATAGTGGCGGAACCCCTCCCATAACCGTCTCTCTCTCTCTCTCTCTCTCTCTCTCTCTCTCTCTCTCTCTCTCTCTCTCTCTCTCTCTCTCTCTCTCTCTCTCTCTCTCTCTCTCTCTCTCTCTCTTTTTCCCCGATGATGTGGCCCACCTAATGTGCTCAACACATCCAGGCCGTCCCACCAGACCGTCCAGCAGGTGGGACGGCCCTGCTGTCCAGTTTTCTGGATGCAGGCTGGCCCACCTTGTTGCCTTGTTTTGTATGCAAGGAAAAACACATATATCAGCTCGGTCTAGGGGTCGTGTGGCTCACCCAGGTGGACCATATCATAATGTATGTGTTGCATCCAAATAGTCCAGCAGTGGGGACGCCCATTGTCCAGCAAAATGGCCCAGCTACTGTCCGTTTCTGGGCCTGTGTGGACGGACGGTCACATAGGCTCGGATGGGGAAGAAAACACAGATATTAGCTTGATTTTTCTAGCTCAGTGGGCCACCATATGGACCCCACTTTGATGTATACATTTTATCTATTCAGTCCAACAAATGGACTGTGTTGCTAGACATTGTGGGCCTGCATGACTGGCTGGTCATGCAGGACTGTCTGGATGGAGAGATATCCCCAATTTCAGCTCGATTTTTCCTGATGGGAGTGGGGTGGCCCACTGACGTGTGGACCCTACCATGATGTATGATTGAATCCACACCTTCCAGCCATGGGAGGCCACGCTGGTGTGGGCCCAGCAGGGCTGGACGGTCTAGCATGCTGGCATCGTCCAGCAGGCCTGGATGATGGGAAAATATAAATATCAGCCTGACCTTTAGAGGAGGGTGGCCCACTGATTTGGATCCCACCTTGTTGTATGTGCATGCACGCACATCGTCCATCCATTCCCCCATGTCTAGCCGGCCCTAGGCCCAACCTAGAGGCAGGCCCAATGCCCAGGCAGGGCCAGCATCCAGCAGGGCTGGCTGTCCAAGCTGCTGGACCCACTTTAATGTTTGTATTGTACCCACGTCGTTCTTCCATTTTATGGCCCACTTGGATGGGGCCCACCTTCTGGTGGGACGTCTGCAAGTGGGGCCCATCTTGTGTAATGTTTTTGCCCATCGTCCATCCATTTGGGACATCCAGCAAGGGTGGGACACTGCTGGACTGACCGTCCAGCAACAGGCCCCACCCTGATGTATGTGTTGTATCCATGTTGTTCATCTAGTGGAGCCCACTGTGACATGTATGGCCTCCATGAGTTATGTATTTCAACCAGATAGTCCATCTTTTGGACATCCAGCAAGCCCAAAACATTGGTGGGCTGGACGTCCAACAAGGACTCCAACTTGCTGAATGTTTTGTAAACCATGCTGTCCATTTGAAGTTGTGAGGACCATCATGATGAAGTGTGACATATATACACTGTGCAATCATTTTTCTTGGACCATGGGCCCCATTACCATATCAGGTCCACCATATGTATGTGTCAACTAGGCTGTCCAAATTTTTGGACGTCCAGTAGGCCCAGATGGGCTGAACGTCCAGCCATTGAGCCCACCTTGTTGAATGCATGCCTTACACAAGATGCCTATCTATTTTGTTGGACCATGGGCTGACTTGTAAGGACCACATGATGTATGTATGCACCTTGCCCAACCATTTTCTGGAGAATATGGGCTTCCCCATGAGGCCCGCCATGATGCATGTGTTGTATGTACCCCTGACGATTATTTTTCTGGGCCATGGGCTGCCCCAAGAGGCCCACCATGATGAATGAGATAATATGTATGCTACCCATTTATTTTTTAGCTAGTTTAAGGGTCATGGGCCCCATTGTGAGATAGTTTCTATAGTGGGCCGCACTCTAAGAGGCAATGGTGGTTAAATGTCCACATTGTAAACCTCCCTAGGGCCCATTATTAAGCCCATTCTCATCTTCTCTTAGTGGGTTAACCATAAAGCCCATCTTGTGCATATTGGGCCCCATAGGAAGCCAGTTTACTATGTGATGGAGAGGGTGAGGAAGCCCACTCTTGTACTTAGGCTCATCCTCTTGACTCCCCTTGTTATATACATTAGACTTACCCATGAAGCCCATTCTTAATATGAGTATGTCATCTAGGATGTTTATTGATTGTAGGAGAGTACATCATCACCGTTGGATATGCCTAGCATAATATCATGATACGTGCCCATGCGCATCATTTGTATGCTTGTTATGAGGAGTAATTGACCATAGCATGTGTCATTGGGCTGATTGTTTATAGGACTCCCTGAGAGACAGAGTTACCCCACATGAGTTCGCGGTACACGCAGGATTGATGAATGGCTGCATAGTATGACTCATGCATCTTACACTTGTGTGATATGATCACTATACGCCCTAGTGACATCAGGGTTGTGGCCTCCACAGGCATATCATGGATGGCAGGATTGGATACCGAAAATATTTGGTTCTAGCACTAGGGCACTTAGGATGTCCTTGGGTGAAAGTCCCAGAACCCTTATAATACGAGGAGGATGCTCCAACGTCAAGACTGAGTGGATACATGAGCGCACAAGTGCCAAATACCAGTAGGCCGCGTCTCCCACTGTGTCGTGGTCGGTTGGAAGGGGGTGTGGCCTTATCCGCCCGAGGGGTAGGGAGCAAAGCTAGGTTGAGTTTGACCAGCTCGAAAATGGGTCCGCTACTGACGAGCCGAGTAGATATTGGCTGACTACTGGCCATGCGGGTAGTGAGGTCTCTTACACTCACTTGGTTGCGCGCCTGAAGGAGGAGCAGACATTGTGGAGTGCACTAGACCTTGGTGATATTCCAGAGATGGACTGTACTGATATATGGATCCAGCTGAGGACTGGTATGCTTATGTTGCATCTTGCATATGACATTTGGCCATGTAGGCCTTGCATCGCATAGCCTTGGTACGGTTGATAGCATTCATGAGCTTGCCAGCATCATTCCGCATTAATCTGATATTTATATATTTAGCACATGCCTTGCACACACTTACACCACCCTCTAAGCTTCCTGTAAGCTTATGCACGACCGTTGCATGCAGGTGTCCGAGCTGAGGCAGGAGCGTGCGGTGATATTTTCGGAGTTGTGATTTATACTTGTATTTCCCTTCCATATTGTATTCAAAAGTTTTGATTATAGTGGATATGTGGTGATGTTGTTTTGTTGCGACTTGGTTATGCTTATGGTTATGCTTCTTTATAAAAAAAAATTTACTGAAAATCCTCCTTGTAGGATTACAAAATCAGAATCCGGTATATGGGTGTTGGGAGCCGAGAATGGGGTACTACAGAGGCGGTCGGAGCCGAATTCGGCGATCGGAAATTTTGTGAGCCCGATTTTCGAGTTTGGGGCATGACAGATATAGGTTCGGAATCAGTAACTTGTGTTAATCTATCCACTTTGAAGTAGTGATTGTGGTTAATGTTATGGAGAGAAAGTTAACTTTTACAATTATAAGTTGAATTCCACTAAGCACATTGGGAACTTGATGTTTAGATGCATTTTATTGATTAAATTGTTAAGGGAACTTAGTTCATTTATTTACTAGTGATATTGTGTTCTAGATTGTTAAATAGTTCATTCTTATGTCTTTAAATTTAACCCATATGTTTAAGATTGCACAGAATGTTATTTTCTTAGAAAGGTTTGAAATTTAGATTTTGGGAAGATTAGTTTCTGCATGTTTTGCTTGGGACTAGTAAAATACTGGTTTGGGGGTGTGTTGAGAGTGAAATATTGTACATTTCCCCATTGTTATGCATTGATTTTATGAACATGGATGCGCTTAATTAATATAATTACACATGTTTTCTCTTATGAGATGATTTTAAGAACTAAGGAGAAAAGGATACTTAAAGCATGGATTTAATGCTCAAATAATCACTAAGTAAAGGATTGGATCTATGGAGGTCAAGATTAAAGAATTCAAGATGCCAAGATCTAAGGAAACCAAGTGAGGAAGGAAGAAAACTGAGGAATCAAAAGTGCAGAAAATCAGAAGTACAGAAATTGACACTTCGATTTCATCGATGACACCTTCGATGACATCAAAGTAAGCGTTAATGTCATCGAAGCCAATTCAAACCATTGCAAAAAGCATGAAAAATCTTATTTTGTTGCTAGACATATTTGTGCATTCTTCGATTCCATCGAGGACATGTTAGATGTCATCGAAGCTAAGTTCGATCCCATCGAAGGAGATTCAATAACATCGAGAAAATACACACATTCGAAAGTTCATTGCTGGACGGTTTCTTGATTTCACCCAAACTCTTCGATGGGAGCTCGATGCCATCGAAGTTGCGATAGCTACATAAAATCAAGTCGATTTTGAAGTCAGTTCGAATCAAGCCTATATAAAGGGATGTTTTAGGAGTTTTCAATCACGAATTCGGGTAAAAGGAGTATAACAATGAGTTGTGGTGCTTCAAAGAGTCCTCCCTCCTCTTCAATCCTTCGATTCTAGTAAGTTTCTATGATTTTCTTTTTTAGTTTTAGTTCAATCATGTCTATGGTTGGCTAATCTCTTAGATAGAGCTAGGAGGTGAAGCTTGTAATTTTTCTTAATGTTTATTTTACTTTGATTCAAGTTATTTGGTTTTCATGTTGAACAATTCATTGATATTTGGTGAATGAAGAAGTATTTTCAGTTTACTTTGATCCATTGTCAACTCCGAGCACTTTAGATGCTTAGGAAAGCTATTGATATTCTCTTACATATTTTACAATCGTTTGGTTTGTAAAATCCATTGATCTATCATTGAATTCAGGCATGATAGATACTTTGAATTCCCTACGATCAATACGTTGATACTTTATGAAGGGACCAATTCAATAAAGTTCAAATCTGTTTTGGAATATATGAATGATGATTTAACTACTCCATTATCCGACTGGATAAGATAGGACTTCGATTCCAGTTGTGTGATCTGATTGAATCAAGCGAAGTAACATTAATGAAGCTATAAGTGGATCCTTGGTACTCTAGTATTTTATCTCTGATAGTTTCTTCTACAACTATTCCTTAATCCAGATTTTTGTAGATAATTTAGATTTTAGTTCTAGTTCTAACGTAATCCAGAAATCGCACAATAGCAAGTCCCTGTGGGTACGACCTCTGTCTCACCGAGTTATTACTACATCGTAGCCCTACACTTGGGGTTGTCATAACAACTATTATTTCGGAGGATCATGCATGACCCCTTGAATTCAAGTTCCATGTCATCAGCTAGTTATAAGGAAATTGAAAAGAAGGAAAGCGCTAAGTAAAGCGACTAATGATGAAAGAATGATCGACAATCAATTTTATTAATCAAATGTTATTGTACAATGGATAAAAAGTTACATTTCAAAAGAAGGAAATTGCCAAATTGTCGCTTCAACCTTTTCAAGTCGACCTTTTGCCTTACGCAAAATGACTTTTGTTTGACAATTGCTCGATGAACCCGGCCAATAACCTTTGTTTGACCTTTAGTGGATGCGGTCAGGTCCTTGACCATTCTCTTCTTTCGATCGTGTTCAACACTCCAGTAAGTGCTATAGTTTATATCCCTGTATGTTGTCAAATTTGTGGTGCCAAAATCACTGTTATATAACTTGCATAAGTGAAGCTCTCCCAAAGAAGCTCTCTCAAAGATCAACATTCATGAACAAGCAAAGATCACAACAAGCAAAGCTCACAAGTACAAAGATCAACCTTGTCTATAAGAACTGCTCACAAGACATGATTCAAGAATGCAAGACTTCAAGAAGAGTACAAGGCAGTTCGTAAAGAACTCAAGACACTTTCAAGGATGAGCTACATCAAGATTTCAAGATTGAACTACATCAAGACTTTAAGGCTTAAACTTCAAGGTCACTTGTTCCTAATGTTTCAATGTCCTTACTTCATGTTTGAGGTTTGACTGACCTTAAGCTGACCTTAGGAATAGGTCACTTTGGATACATAAGTCGGATGTTTATTTTACATGAGTTTGGTCTGTTCTTCGACTAGTCCTAGGCCTTCTTCGACTAGTTCTAGCTTTGCTTCGACCAGTCTAAGAAATTCCTCGATCAGTCGTGAGTTTATTACAAAATTTAGATAATTTCTGTTAGGCTTCGACTAGTCCAGGAATCTGTTCGACTAGTCGAAGGAACAGTGTCGACTGCATCTTCGACCAGTCGAAAGTCTTCGACTCAAAGTCCAGCGATGAATTTTAAGTTCTTCGACCAGTCGAAGGTGACCTACGACCAGTCGAAGGAGATCTTCGACCAGTCGTAGAATGGTCAAAGCTTATCGCGCCTGATTTTTCAAATATCTGTTATTGCTTCGACTAGTCGAAGAGCTCCCTAGACCAGTCGAAGACGCGATCAACTCATCTATAAATAGAGCACGAATCTCAGAAGAAATTATAGAATTAATTAATCCATTCAAGCCAATCTTCGTCGAACTTCTGAGAGATAATTCTGTGCTCCATCTAAGCTAAGTGTGCTTATTTAATATTCTCTTTCCTTAGCTTTATTTAATTGATTTTGTTTCTGCTATTCCAATCTAATTTGATAAGAGGAATTGTTATTCCCTTTCTTTGGAATCAAAATCAATTAAGGCAAGCCCTACTTGGTTTAATTTAAAATCTATTAGAATTAGAACCATTCTAATTGAGTACTGGACATTGAACTTGGACATTCAATCATCTACTCTGACTTGGTTCTACCGGGCTCCTACAACGAAGGAGATAATTAGGTATTTTACATTTAATTGTAAATTCCTTTCTGTTTTGGTTTCTTTCAAGATTTGCCAGAAAAATCTTGTTGTATTGGTTATCTGAGGAGAGCCAGGAAAACTTAGAAGTGGGATTTTTTTAATTGTGTAAGCCCACAGACAAAGACACAATTGCAAAGGTTTTTGGTGAACCTGTGAAAACCTATTTTATTAGTGAACACTAATATCCCCTGTGTGAGGATATTAGGAGTGGAGTAGCATTCTGTGTGGCTGTTGTTTAACAATTGGTGAACACACAGGCGAACCACTATAATCCCTTGTGTTGTGGTTGAATGATTTATACTTCTAATCTTTAATTATTCATTTGTGGGATGTATGTATGGTGGTGAATGTTGTAATCATTTAATTCAAGCATTTGGGAATTTTGTAATAGTTTAGAATTTATTTTCTGCTATTCCTTTATCAGCTTGATATTCAATTTCCTTTAAAGATTGTTCCAGCAAGGTTGCCCTGCCATTTTTATGGTGTATGGCTGTCCCTAGAACAATACATTTGTGATTACAATTTATTTCAGTTCAGTTTGTGTTTATTTTTGTATTCCTCTTTGGTTTGAGATTTGATACAAAGATCTTTCTAGAAATAAGGTTATCCTACTATAAACTCTGGTTTTTGGTGTAAGGTTGTCCTTAGAACAACATTTGTATCAACCTCTCAAGATCTAAATTTTGAGGTTGTTTTACTTTCCTACATTGTGATTTATTTTGGCTATCATATTCTTTTTAATTCCGCTGTTATAAGTTTTATTTGGCATTGTCCTATTCACCCCCCCTCTAGGACATATAGCTAAGCCTTTTCAACTCCTCTCTTCAAAATCTCTCTTCAACGTCATCAACTCAGCCTCTAGTGCAACAATTCATACACTCATTTCCTCCAACCAGCATTAGATATCTTCAACTCTGTGTGGCAGGTCGATAGTTTATCGATAAAATCATTGGACAAGCCATTTGGTATCCTTTTGTTACATGCTCAACCTCGAAAGGACTAATGATGGTGCAAAGATTGTATTTTTCTTTAACACATTCCAAGAAATCCCTAAGGGCCGACAGTTTGGTCATGAGACTCGTCCGAACAAAAAAAAAAGGCCCGATATTGATCGATTAGCTAGGTAAGTCGATCGATCATCTCGACCGATACAGTCCCTGATGAACCTGAATGCACAAGGGTTTGGAGTTCTTCATTGAGACACTGCAATTTAGTTAAGAATGAAGGGGACGATCCCATGTTGACATCACCGACGAGAGCATGTCGAAGGGAGGAGAGGATGTCTTAATCTGGAAGTGAATCTTCAGTTGTTGTAGAAGAGGCCAAGGCATCATCGGTGGTCATCGGCGCTGATATTAGAATTGGGGCTGACCAAGGCAGAGGGATGTCGATCGTGAGGATCTCCTCCATTGCCTAATCAAAGATAACTACCTCATGTACTGCATCCAGTTGAAGAGGTTCTTCAATGTCTAAGAGAAGAGATTCCACGGTCGAAGGATGTAGCACCCGGATTTCACATAGCCAATTATACGCACTTATACCCACCTAGACATAAATATATATCTACATCATGAGGAACACAGTAAAAATTAAACAATGAATCCATATGCATAGTAGAAGTCTTTAAATTTCAGAGATGAAATTTTGTTTAAGGGGGGTAGATTGTAACACCCCGAATATTTCAATACTCAAGTATTAAAAGTTCTCAACTGTTACCATGAAATTTAATTTAGTATATACATGTGTATGTCACCAATTTAGTCTATCATAACCGTACATCTATTCTCTAACATGAATCTAACCGTTGTGAATAATCTTCATCGATAGATTAAGTCATCCGACTGTTGATTTTTAAGACAAGATCATCATATATCTAAGTATTCTCACTTGGACATCATAACCAACCACTCAATCAACTATTCACCACTAAGTAAAGATATCTGACTATCCACTTTGAGTTTGGACCACCCGATCATAGTAAACTAACTACCTGATCTCTATATCCTCTCGTACACATAATGAATCAAGATGTTGATCCATTCATCGTGTCCACCACCTACGAATAAGCTTAACCCACCATCAAAACTACAATCTGAGGAACTTACATATGTGAAAAAGTCATTTGAATCTAACAGTATACATTTCTACCTTTTAATCACTCTAAAAACCCACTTTTTGTCCATCCATTTATGAAACCGACCGTACATCGACCTACATACATGGTCAGCGTATCAACCATCAAGTTTCTTTATTTTTAGCAAGTCATTTGATCATCCATCATATTTGGATCCGCCAAATGAGCCACGTGAATATTGTGGTAAATCGATCATCATGAAGATCTTAGGATATAGGTCCAAACTACCTGATAACTTGTCAATTAGATGTGCATAAACATTATTTTGAATTGTGGAGTGCGTTAGCCATTAAAAGAGCATCTTGTTCATTCTCGAAATGGAAAGAGCATGAAAAATAATGAATGCTCGAAAAATTTCAACGCATTTAGACGGTGTATTCAGACGTTATGGGTGACAGAAGTAGAGACAACATAAAGGGCAAAATTGTACATAAGTAATGTCATGTGCATGGCAATAAGAGACATAGGGAGGATTTTATGGTGAGTATCTGTAACGCCCCGGATTTCGAAGGTCGAACAAAGCTCTACTCCCAAAATCCAGCACATCACTTATGTAACATGGATGATGATGTTCTGATTTAGTCCATATTAATGAGTTAAGCATGAGTGAGATTATACCAAAACAGCATATCATACTCTGGATACAATTAAATTAAGCAAGTGGAAGTCTAAAGCATATATATTTAAATATGTACGTGTTTCACAACCTCCAAAGTATGATTATGTTACCGGGCTGAATATTTACATGTATTATCTCAAAATATACAAAATGTCAAAATGTAAAGTGTCCAACTAATCCACATGTCCCTGTAATCCCGTCGAATCAGCACGAGGTCTACATAGACTCGCCTGAGAGCTGCACGTAGGAGAATTCTTCCTCCTCATCCATGAAGTCCGGCTCTGTTGTGTAGACTACATCGTCACCTGCATCTAAACCATAGTCTGGTTGGTGTTTTAAAACACCGTCCCAGGGTGGGAGTGAGTGATCAACTCAGTGGTACTATGAGGCAAAGGTTAACATGTTATCGAGTCAATCAAGCAGTAATGATAAAGCATTACAACAATCACTTCCTAACTACTCTTGTTAATGCAGGAATGGACTGCAATAATAACGCATGCCCTCGCACAAAGCTCCCACACAAGCGACTCCGACAACCAAGTTCACCCAACCTCCTTAAAGTGCAACTTCCTCGCCAAAGCACATGCAATGCGGTGTATGGTCGTGTTAGCCAAGTACTTAATTAAGCTTATTCATACAGCAGGTTCGAGAAGCTAAGGTACCTCCCTTTATATCATTAACACAAGCGAAGGATCCATCTAGTGTCGTCAATCCTAGTTAACCACATACGATAAGCAAGCTATAGGGCATCACCCCTAATGAAAATCAGTCGATAGGCAAATTCAAAAGTTTATACTCGCGGTCACTACGGGAAGGCTCATCACCTCAGCGTAGGCCGACAGCTCGAACACAGTGTCCCATACCACCATGCTCGACTCACGAATTTGGGTTGCTCACTAGTCACTGCGAGGAGGCTAGTCACCCCAGCATAGGCCGACAGCTCGACATGGTGTCTCATACCACCATGCCCGGCTCATGAGTCTTAGCGGATCGGGGTACCATGGTTGAAATGGGCTTTTACATTAGTAATTGGTACCTTAGATTCAAGCAGAGATGTCTATACATGGTAAACACCAAATAGGCCAATCGGTTTGTTTGGCAAGTTCGATTGGTACAAGCACACGTCAACTTAATCGACATGGAGCGCATAAGCGCCCCTTATGGCCTAACCACTGTCGACAGTCGTCGTGCGACTCGGATTTGTCGAGATACCCAATGTGGTGAGACTAATTCGGCCACCCGAACGAAAATTGTTACCGATCGCCTGGACTACGTTGTAGTCCCAATCTTACTCAGATGCAATAGGTAGACACATGTGATAGTCATATCAGCATTCAACAACCAAATTCAAATACATTCCTCATTTGAGCATTTCATCAAACACGTTGATTATACTACCTAGCACTTGCATTTTATCCATAAATCGCGTAGAGACAAATCAGATTACATGAAGGAAACTATACATATGCACAAGGCAATTGAGAATCCTATCTTAATACTTTTAATAAATACAAATCATCAACATTCTCTCATTTAGACAATTTATCAAACACTTATACTACACTTCACCAAATACATAGACTAGGTTAGTTACAACATGTATTTTAGCAATTCCTTACACAAAGAGGTCAGCATGTATATGGCAACAATGAATCCTAGATTAGTAGGCATAGCAAACACAAATCATGTTTACATGTTCATTCAAACATTTCAACAAACACATGGGATGCATCTTTTATTCAACATAGTTCATACTGTACAATATATCGAAAACAGCGTGCATAAGACAATATGGCAGCAATCAAGTCAGGCATAAATCATTAGCTGACATTGAAAGCATTGAAAACCATAACCTAAACGTTTATAGTCTGCACCTTTCGTCGGAATACTTGATTCGGACTCAGTTCAAATTCTACATTCCCGAAAATAGAACGTCGGGCACCTAAACAACGAAATAGGTTAGCTAGTTTGTTGATTACTCTATCTGAATTTCTAAATCAAGATTAGGGTTAGGTTTTCTTACCCAAATCGTAGCCAAATCAGATCATGTAGCGAAATGGGGAGATGATTCGGTGCGTGGAGTTGTGGGAGAGAATCACAGCAATGATCTCTTGAGATCCTTCTTCTCTCCTTCTTCTTTTCTCTTCTTTTCTCCCTCTCTCTCTCTCTCTCTCCCTTAGGATTTTGGAGAAATTCGTATATGAGAGAGGTGAGGTGATATAAGGGATATATATAAGTCCAGAAGTGATGCAAATGGCCCCAGGGCCACTATATACATGGGTTATACCTTTTGGGCAGCTGTTTTTGACAAACAGATCTCACAGGGAGGCCCACTACTCACATACGTCACAGGGTAAGTTCTCTGACAATGGATCTATGCCAGGATGTGATTCCGATGCGATCGGATTAGTTGATCGACCGTGGAGGACCTGCATCAGATCAACGGTCGTACTTACTCAATCGGAGCCACAGTTATACGGATATGTGGAGGGAAATTTCCTCTTCCCATGGGTGAAGTTTGGTCAGCAACTGATGGTCCGAAATCCTTAATTTCGTGCGTGAGCGAATGACCCAATTCACTTAAGTTTCAATACATTTTCTAAAGGTATTCACGTTTCTCACACACTTTACTCAGGGCTCAAGTTGTACGTTTCTGAACACTATTTGGGCTCGATTCTATGGTGGTTATCAAGCCCAGTAAGACGGACATAATCCTATAGTTTCGCGGTCATCGGACTTTTGATGTGCGGCCCAGGTCCGATACGAGGTTTCAATGTACTCCCGAGAGCGACAGGCTCTTGGGATTATCCTTAGATATTTATGTAGTGTTGAGTCAATGGTATTAATGGTTTTGGGTCTTCTCATTTGTGGAAATGGTGGTCGAAGCTAAATCCACCGATTATTTGGTTTAGTACTTAACTAAATTTTGCCTAAATTATACTACATGATGTGATCCTCGGGGAGTTCTATAATTTTTATGGCACTTTTAGTTAGTATATTATTTTAATTATTTTTTCAGTAGTTCATCATCATGTCTACTTTATCTCCACCAAATTCTATTAAATTTCGTATTCCAGAAAAATTCTAAAAATTCCGGAAGTAGTAGCTGTCCGAACTAATAATTTTTGGACAGTTGTCACATCATTCTAGATTTAATTATATTAAAATTTTTATTTAATTTTTTACTTATTTTTATATGAAACTAGACTTATCAAGATTCAATCTGGCTTTTGAATCACCTAAATCGATATTATATCGAGGGAGATATGATTTTTTGAAGTCGGCCTAAAAATGTAAAAAATTTCAGCGAGGGTCCACCGAAATTCGGTGCGCCGGCGGCGGTGGTGCCGCGCCCCTCTGGTGGTCCTGATGGCGGTTCTGCCACTCGATTTTTGAAACGAGTGTATCTTGCAAACTGGAATGAGTTATTCGACGTGTAATATATGATTTTGGGGTAAGAGAAGCTAAGTTATCCAAATAACCTGGTTACTTTGTGAGATTCCAAAAGGTTAATGGTTAAAAACCCTATTTTATTTATATATTTACTATTTATAGTAAATTTTAGTTTAATTATTGTTCTTCATCATTTAAACTTTAGGATTTGTGTCTAATATGAAAGTACCTAGAAATATTTGAAGAATAGGGTGGTGGAAGGTGAAATTTTCGAAGGAGATGGGTTGAAAGGGGGATTTGAGACTTTGGGATTGAGTTTTGAGAAGTCAATAAGGTGTTATGATAGACCCATTGCCTGAGGATGTCTAACTCCAAGTTGGTAAAAATCCGAGACGTTAAAGTATCGCTCACTCAGATCTGGAAAGTGTGGCCCACATAAGACTCTTATCTGCTTCTTATTTGGACCCATGGACCAACATGACTCTACAAAACTAATGAAGGGAGTGGATTCTTCGACAACTCATCACAATAGACCCCACCTGGCCACTGCAATCGAACCAAAGCTGGGTAGCTTCTGCACTTTGTAACAATGTCCGAGAAACTTACGCTCGCGAGAAATCCTTCCACCAGAACTTCCTAATCGGCTCCTCTAGAAGATCCAAACCGTCTAACCTCCATCAGAGAAGATTCTGACTCCAACCAGGAGCTCCGGGAAAGCTTGAAGAACCCCACGACGCTGGAATTCCCCAGAGTTGCAGCTTCAATTGTGAAAACGCATAGAAACCGACTGTCACATAATTTCACAGAACCCACCGAACAAACGCATCACAACCTTTGATTTTCAATGTCTACAAGCTTTCATGCTTTCATCTAGACCTCCACAACGACCACCTCGAAGAAAGATGGGTTGGATCAAAATCTGCCATTAAAATGGTGGTCATCTTCTTCAATGGAGTGTTGTCCATCGATCGATGAGTCTGCACTATCCCACGATCAAATACATTCACTGAGTGGCCCACCTAAATGTGTGATATCTCCCAATATAGTAGAAGAAACAAACCAGCAATTTGGAGCATCGTATCAAGCTGAACAGCTCACGTCTGAGTCAAGAGCAAGTCCTCACACACTGTGTAACATGTCGGGAGCTTCCTTTTGTGCAACGGCTGACCAAACATACCTATATATTCTCTGTCTTGAAGAGATTTCAGCCAGATTATGGGAAACATAGAGAGAGAGAGAGAGTAAAGAAAGAAAGAAAAACACAAAGAGAGAGAGAGAGAGAGAGAGAGAGAGAGAGAGCTAGGGTGCTATCATCCAAACCATGACTCACTTAGTCACTGATTCAATTCTGAATTTTGGTTAAACCATCATCTTTAGAGGTATGTTGGCAATTCATATCCTTCCTTGCAAATCTCATCAGAAGGTAGGCTCTACTCAAATTATAGTCTTTTAAACTTGTGTAGTTTGTATACTAGTCAAACTAAGTCAACTCAGTGTAGGAGTTTGCTGAATTTCGACTTTGTCAAGCTAAAACATGGTGGCTGATAAGGCAAGTCTCCCATCCACGCAACATCTTACGAAAATATTTTCCTTAAATAGTAGGTTAAATAATTTAACCTATACAAAGATGATAGACGAAACCCTAATTTAATTCCTAACTAAATAAGTTATGTAATCTATTGCTGAAGTTGAACCTACAATGCGTATACATGCATCTAGCATACATATAGAGGTGATTCAACTTTAAAAGGTGAGGGATTTCCTCTAAGCTTATAGTAATTAAATATGATTTATGCTTGGTTTATCTTATTCTTGTATACTTAGAATTTATTGAAACTGTTGTATTTTACTCACATGATAATTATGATTTAAATCATGACATTATTTCCTTGTTAACGCAAGTGATGTGTTGGAGGTCTCACATCTAGTGATTCATATATTTTATCATGGATGTAATGCACTCTAGGTAGTGACCCTCTTAGTCAACGCGTAAATCCATAGATTTGGGTAGTGGTGCACAAATCGATGTAAGTAATCCGTATTGCATGTTAGATCACTTCTTGGGATTGGATGTCGCAAATCGTAACTCCATAAACAAATCGTGTTACATAATTCATCTAATCCATGTGTAAGGCTCGTATCCTAGTTTGTACCGTTCCGTAGACTTCCGCGGCCCTCCCGGTCAAATTCTAGCAACCCTCGACCTGTATCCTACGTTTGCACGCGATCCTAAGTCGAGTCCTGTATACCTAAGTCGGTTCGACCCGAAACTTGTACCCTAGCGACCGTGCCGTGGCCGCAGTTCCAACGCCGTGACTCGCGCACTGATCTGATACCCGGGCCAGGAGATGTGGGCCAGCGTTCATTCCGAAGAAAGACCTCGCGTTGCGAATTCCGAGAGAATCTCTACAAATGTTCCATCAATCAATCAAGTACACTTGTAACGCCCTGAAAATCGGAGGTCGAGCATAAGCTCTACTCCCGAGTTCCAACGCATCACTTATGCAACATAGATAATGATGATTAAATGTTGTCCGTGTTAGTGCATTAAACATGAGTGGGATTACACCAAAACAGCATATCATACTCCAAAGACGGTTTTGCAAGCGGAAGACTATGATAGATATATAAAATATATAAACTATTATAAGTCTCCAGAGTGTGAACATGTTACCAGGTTATATATATACATGTATATTCCAAAAATGAACAAAAAAAGAATATACATGGGTGCTCCAAAAGTGTAAAATAACAAGTGTAATAGCGTCTAATTGACATCCCTGTAACCCCGTCGATCAGAACATGGTCTACATAGACCCGCCTGAAAACTGTATGTAGGAGAATGCCTCCTCGTCGTCCTCGAAGTCCGGCTCTGCCTCAGGAGTCGCGTCATCATCTGCAATCAAGACAGAGTCTGGTTGGTGTTTAAAACACCGTCCCGTAACATGGGAGTGAGTGATCAACTTAGTGGAACTATACAGCAAAGGTTAACATGTTATCAATTCAGTCAAGCAATAATGATAAAGCAGTAAAATCAAACATCCTTGAATACTCTTATTAATGCAAGAATGATATGAATAATGATGCATGCCTTCGCCTACACCTCCTCATGCAACACCATCTTACAGTCGCGGCATGCTTTCTTTTCTCTGTGCTCTTCAACCCGGAGCACATGCAGTGCGATGTTATGAGCGTGATTACCAAGTTTTTATTAGTCCTTTTCGTACAGCATGATTGGAAAACTAAGGTACCTCCCTTATATCAATTCTCAAACAATGATCCATCTAGGGTCGTCAATCCTAATTAATCACATATGATAGGCAAGTTCAAGTCACTACCACTAACACCCTACCAACTGGCAGTCTATTTTCGAAGGCTCGTCGCCAACCTGACTGGGGACCACAACCAGGTTGTGCCGGAGTAGGCCTATTTTGTACTCGAGTTCACTCCACCAACGCCCTACTAACTGGCAGTCTATTTTTGAAGGCTCGTCGCCAACCCGACTAGGGACCACAATCAGGCTGCACCAATGGAGGTCGACAGCTCGAATACAGTGTCGCATACCACCGTATTCGGCTCACGAGTTTTGGGTTGCTCACTGGTCACTACAGGGAGGCTCGTCGCCCCAGCGTAGGCCAACAGCTCGACCACGGTGTCCCATACCACCATGTTCGACTCATAAGTCTTAGCGGATCGAGGTATCAAGGTTAACGGGGTTTTCACTAGTGAGTTTGGTAACTTAGGTTCAAGCAGTAGCGTCCAAACATGGTGAACATACATCGGGTCAATCGGGTTACTTGACGAGTTCGACTAGCACGAGCGCACATCGAGTTGATCGACATGAAGTGCATAAACACTCCGTGTGGCCTAACCACTACCGACAACTCTAGTACGGCTCGGGTTCGTCAAACACTCCTACGTGGCGAATGAATCTCAGCCACGAACTCAAAGCCTGTTACCAATTGCCTGGACCATAGCATAGCCCCATACACATTCAACCTTAACCAAAAAGCATGTGGAGTAGTCAGAAAAGAAGTAACCAAGTAGTTCAATCATATTATCAAGCATGTTATAAGATGCAACATAAACAAGAATCCATACACATGCCTTTCATAAGTAAAGCGAAGAAACTAAACAACTTGTATGGAGGAAATCATACACATCCCTAAGGTAGTTGAGAATCCTATCTCAACACCCATATACGGTACAATTCACCAAATACTTACTCATACAAACATTTTATCAAACACTTATACTACACCTATCAACCTACATGACATATGTCGATTTTTAACATGTACTTGGACAAATCCTTCCGACAAGGAGTTGTCACATACACAATCATCATGCACTTGCATCCCATAGCCACGGTAGGCACAAATCATGATTTCATATTCATTCAGTCATTTCAACAAACACTTAGACTCCACCCTCCATCATACATATTATATATTAGTTATCATACATATAAGGGCAAATCCTTTCGTCAAAGGGTTGTTGCCTATACGACAATCATATATCCACGACAATTAGTCATGGCGAGCATGAATGCAAATTCTATACTCATTCAGTCATTTTCACAAACACTTAAGCTACACATAATAACATACACAACATATGTTGATATAACATGTAATAGGGCTAATCCTTTCGCTCAGGAGTTATTATACATACATCTACCATACATAGACGGCAGTTAATCATGGCAAACACACTTTCAAATTTCATACGTATATGGTACTTTGTACAAATACAAAGAATATGCTAAACTCCACATAGTTCGTATATAACTGAAACGCAAAACAGACATCGCATTTTGAATGTGAAATAGCATCTACGTCAGGAATCTATCATTAACTGACATTGAAAGCTTTGAAAACCATAACCTATACGTCTATAGTCCTCACCTTACGCCGTAAAAGCGTAACGAATTCGATAGAGACTCTAAGTCTTCGTCAACGATGGAATGACAACCTATAGCACGAGTTAAGTCAGCTACTTCGCTACTTGCAACAATTGAAACCCTAGAACAATTAGGGTTAGGTTTTCTTACCTAAGAACGAAGTCAGAATCGCTGGATTAGCGATAAAGAAAAGCTGGTTCAGCCCGTGGAGTGATGGGATTGAATCCCAGGGATGAACTCCAACTCTCACTCTCTTTTTCTCTCTCTTTCCTTCTCTTTTTGCTCTCTTCTCTCTCCTAGGTTTTCCAAATTCGTATGGAATGAGAGAGAGAGAGAGAGAGAGAGAGTTTAAGACCCTTATATAGGCCCAGAAGTGATGGGAATGGCCCCAGGGCCATGGTATACTTAGATTATGTCCAAAGAGCATCTATTTCACCTCAACGAAGCACTTCCGGAGCCCCCCTTGAGCCTAAGGTCGGACTTAAGCTCCCTGACCATGGATCTAGGTCGAGTTAAGTTTTCAGTCCGATCGGATTTACAGATCGACCACGACGGACCAGTTTTCGTTCAACGGTCACCGAAACTCGATCAAGGCTACAAGTACACTGCCATGTATGGGAAATTTCTCTTGATCCGAGGGTGTATTTGGGTCAGATTCTGATGGTCTGAATCCTTATATTCGGCCCATAAGCGACAAGTCTCAGATTACTTAAATTTAGATTTTTATTTCTAAAATATCCACGTTTCTCACACACTTCACTCCGGGCTCAAGCGAATAGGTTCGGGACACTATCTAGACTTGATTTCCGAGGTGGTTGTCAAGTCCAACAAGGCGGTCTTAATTATATAATTTCGTAGTAATCAAACTTTCGACGTGCGGTCCAGATCCGATACGGAGTTTCGTGATGCTCCCGAGGGCAACTGGGTAATGAGATTGATCCTATATTTTAGGGTAACCTAGCGTCAATGATTCTACAAGTTTTGGATCTTGCAAATCGTATTTAAAGCGATTAGTGCTAATTTCACAGGTAAACCAGTTTAGCACTTAGTTAATTTCGCCTAATTTCTAAAGGATTTGGTCCTGAGTGATTTTTGCCTGAGGTGGTACTCGGGTCTTTGTACGGATTTTTTCGAGACGTTACAACACTCCATACAACAAGTACAAGCAACCCATCCCTTTCTCTTTCCCAAAGTCAACCCTCTCTCTCCACCCATCCCTTCTTCACCAAAATTTCAACCAAGCCCATATCCTAACCATCCTTTCCTTACAACAACCACTCCATCCATCCCTCTCTCTCCACCCATCCCTTCTTCACCAAAATTTCAACCAAGCCCATATCCTAACCATCCTTTCCTTACAACAACCACTCCATCCATCCCTCTCATCCATTATTCTCTCTCTCTCTCTCTCTCTCTCTCTCTCTCTCTCTCTCTCTCTCTCTCTCTCTCTCTCTCTCTCTCATTTCTATCTATACTCTCCAATCCCAAGAGCAATAAGGTTCCAACGTCCAAGGCTTCCAAGAGCAAACCATGTGTGGCCCACTTTCCCACCTTCTCATCTCCCATCTCAACCATTCATTCTCCATCAACCTCCATCAAAATTGAAGCCAAGGAGCATAGTTGTCCAAGGGGCTTAGTAGAAGGCCGATAGGTGGGTGATCCACCGTTAAATTTCTTTTTTTTTGGACCACATGTGGTGGGACCCGTTTGAAGCATACAATGTAAGAAATGGAGGGCCCATAGTATCTCTCTCTCTCTCTCTCTCTCTCTCTCTCTCTCTCTCTCTCCATTATGATGGTGTGGATTCCACCAATATGTGTTATATCTACTCCGTCCATCAGCATCAGACAGTGTGGCCCACTCTCCATCCATTGTTGGGACGGTGGGAATCCCACCCACTGGACTACCCTGATCCATAGCTCAAAGTGGTAGACTGGGTGAAAGGTACCTCGTTTCAACACTGCGGTCTTAATGTTAATCCCTACTAGAAGTGGCTAACAATGAGGTGTGAGCACTACAAGACATTTGGCTCTACTTGGGACCCACCTGATGAATTGGATCGACTAGTGGTCGTAGCCATGTGGGCCCCACTCTATATGATGTACGAGTTTTATCTACACCGTCCCTGATGGACGGTGGGATTTCACGTGGATGGGATTTCACGTGGATTGTGTCCAGCATTCCACATGGCTACTGTATATTATATAATATATGTTATATTATATATAACATATAATATATTATATATATGTTATATATGTGATATATTGTATTATAATATATACATTTGGGTGAGCCACACCCATGTGGGACCCACCTTTGTTATGGTCGAATGGCCAGCGCCCCTACAGCAGGTATATAGCTACTGTATTGCCGTCAGTAGCATGTGGGGCCCAACTGCTGTGTGGACCCCATCCACATCGTCCATCCTTCTGATTGCTGTGGGCCCACACATGAGGTCTGTGTTATATCAAACCGTCCAACCATATGGCGAGCTTGCAGAATCCGTCCATGGTGGGCCACGCTGATGGACCCCACCATGATGCATGTGTATCCATACCGTCCATCTGTTGGACGCTGGGCTGCTAGCCCAGCAGTCCAGTGGCATGGATGTCATGTATGGCCTCACCTTGATGGATGTTTTTCATCAAACCCTCCATTTAGGTGGAGCCTACCATCAGGCCATCCGTTGACAGTACCACCCTTCCACACTCATGTATATACATATATGATATATAATATTTTATATTAAACATGCTGGTGGGCCACTCCCACATGAGACCCACCTTGACGTTGCAGCTGACCTGATCTCCAAACCGCCCATCCATCTTGTTGGGACCACGTGGCAGGAGCTTTGACCAGCCACCAAGATGCACGTGTTGTATCCCTACCGTCCATCTATTTGGCGTGCCAAGCACAGCCCCACCATGATGCACGTGTCGTATCCCTACCACCCATCCATCTGACGTGATGGGCCACCTGTGGACCCCACTGATGTATGTGAACCGTCCATCCTTTTGCTAACTCGCCTCAAGGCTTGAGACTAAAAATAAGACAGATCCATTATCACGTGGACCACACTGCAGGAACAATGGAATTGAACGTCTACCATTGAAACCCTTTTGGGATTTACAGAAGTTTTGAATCAACATAATATTTGTCTTTTTCCCTCCCGGTTCAGGTCTTTGTGACCTTGTGAGCAATGTGGATGGGAACTAAATGCTATGGTGAGCCCTCTAAATTTTTAACTGTGGGAATCATTATCACCATTGTTATTTGTGGTATGGTCCAGATGATCTTTTAATATGATTCATAGTTAAGATAATGCTCTAAAATGATCTCTATAGTTGGATGAATGGTGCGGCCCAAGTAGTGCAGCTTACTTGTTGTATTTGAGTGAACTAATATGACGTATTCGGGGCCCATGGGTTAAGGCCCATTATGATGTATTTAGAACCTATGGGTAGAGGCCCATAGCGATGTGTAATAGACCCATTTGACTCGGCCCATTGACTCAGCCCATTGACTCAGCCCATTTGTATCGGCCCATTTAATCGGCCCAATTGACTTGGCCCATTTGATTCGGCCCAATTGACTTAGCCCATTTGATTCGGTCCAATTGACTTGGCCCATTTGATTCAGCCCAATTGACTTGGCCCGTTTGACTCGGCCCATTTGTATTGGCCCATTTGATCGGCCCAATTGACTTTGCCCATTTGATTTGGCCCAATTGATTCGGCCCATTGACTTGGCCCATTTATATCGGCCCATTTGATCGGCCCATTTGATTCGACCCGTTGATATGGCCCGATGTTATATACATTGGCCCATGAGTGAGGCCCAATATGATGCGTATATGCCCCATAAGCGAGGCCCATGATGATGTGTATTAGACCCTTGAACGAGGTCGTGGAACCATTATACGATTGACCCTATGAGTGTCATTCCTTGGTAGCAATGTTGGTTAAAGGTCCACATTGATGGGTAATGATGATTGGACGTCCACATTGTGACCTTCCCTTAGGTCTTGTTAAGCTCATTCTCACTGATTCCGATTATCAAGGCCAATTTCGATTCTGATTGTCGAGGCTGATTATCAAGGTCGATTTCGATTCCGATTGTCGAGGCCGGATATTGAGGCCGATTGTTGAGGCCCAATGTGATGTATATGTGGCCCGTATTTAAGGCCCGTTGTGATGTGTATTCAGCCCATGTTTAAAGTCCAATGTGATGTATATGAGGCCTATGTGATGAGGCTCATTGTGATGCATTTGAGGGCCAAGCGATGGAGCCCATTGTGATGTATGTTAGACCCATGTGAAAGGCCCATCATGATGTGTATTAAGCTCTTGAGTGAAGCCCATGGTGTTGTATATTTAGCCCTTGAGTGAGATCATGGGTCCACTATATGATTAGGCTCTATGTGGACCATTCCTTGGGGGCAATGTTGGTTAAATGTCCACATTATCGAGATCGGTTATCGATGCTAGTTATTAATACCGATTTATGAGTATGTGACAGCATAGCATCATGATACATTCTCATACGCATCATCTACATGTTTATTATGAGATGTGGTTGAGCATTGCATATGTCCTTGGGCAAGTTGTTATGAGACTCCCTGATAGGTGGAGGCTATCTCATATGATCGCACGGTATGCGCGAGATTGATGCATGACTGGATTGTATAACTCATGCATCTTGCATTATGTATTGTGATTATTGTATGCCCTAGCAACATCAGGGTCGTAGCCTCCATAGGCATGTCGTGGATAGCTAGATGGGACACCGGAAATGTTTGGTTTGAGCACTGAGCACTTTGGATGTCCATGGGTGAAAGTCCCTAAACCTCCGTGGCCAGGAGAAGCCCCAACGTCGAGACTGAGTGAATACATGAGGGCCCGAGTGCCAAATACCAAAAGGTCGCGACTCCTACTGTGTCATGGTCAGTTGGGAGGGGGTGTGGCCTTACCCGCCCGAGAGTAGGGGGCATATCTAGGCTGAGTTTGACCAGCTCGTGAATGGGTCTGTTATCAACGTGCCAGGTAGATATTGGCTGACTACTGGTCAGGCGGATAGTAAGGTCTCTTCCACTTGCATGGTCGCGCGTCAGTGGGTGGCGATTGCATGTAGAGTGTACTAGACCCCGGTGATGATCCCAGAGATGTACAGTACGGATTTGAGGAGCAGACGTTATATATTCATTCATTCATTCATTCATTCACTATCCACTCTAGCTGGTGTGCGCAACTATTTGTTACGTGTGCCTTCGCAATGGCCAGGATTTCGGTTGGGGCGCGCGACTAACCTAAGATCAGGAGTTTACCACATTGAATCTGACTATCCAAATTAGGTATGGGACTGGTTTGGATAGAAGTCCCTTGTGATGGATCTCGTAGCCTGCGATACTACGTACTATCATCCTGACTTCACACTCCAGCATGGTCATCCCATTCGCACCACATATTGCATTACATCCGCGGTATATGGCATTTTGGGTTACTGTGTTTCTGTATTTATATGGTCTAAATACGGCTGATGGTATTCATGAACTCATCAGGAATTGTATATTGCATTGCATCCTCGGCATCTGATATTTGGCTCCTTATGGCTCCTCGTTTGTATAGTTGATCTGTATTGCTTACTCTAAAATTGTATGACTTATAGATTTGTCAGTATTTCTGCTTATTCTGATATCATATGATTCATGATCTTGCCAGTATTTCTGATATAGTATGATTATGGCATTGTATTGAATACTTGACACTTACCTTGTACACACACGTACACCACCCTCTAAGCTTTCTATAAGCTTATGCACGATAGATGCGTGCAGGTGATGTTAGGTTGCAGTAGCGTGGAACTTGGAGTATGTAGCTGACTTCTGGAGCTTTGATTTCGACATATGTATTTCCCTTTCAACATTATATTCAAATGTTTATATTAGTGGATATATGATGATGATGTTGCCTTTGTGATTTGGGTAAACTTATGGTTATGCTTCTTATGAGATAAAGGTATGTTAGAAAATCCTCCTTGTAAGATCCCAGGATCGGAACCAGGCATATGGACGGTGGGAGCCGAGAATGGGGTACTACGGAGGCTGTCGGCACCAGATTCAGCGATCGGGATTCTTGTGAATTCGATTTCTGAGTTTGGGGTGTGACACCATGTGTTGTGTCGTCTCAAGGTGTTCACGTAAATCCATGATAGTGTTGGATATGCCGGTAAATCTCCGTAGTTATGGGATGAGGAGTAAGCCGGATTTCTATGAATTATATTCCATAATGTGATGATCGCTATGTATGATGAGCCGCACACACTATGCTAGGCATGCATTCATGTAGATATGGTCGCATATCGATACCACTCGTAATGGTGGAATACGGGGTGTATCGGAACCCTTACATTATTATTATGATGAATTACTTGAATTATTATTAATCTTAAAGGACAACCATCACTATGAGTAGGGCGTTGACCCTCTCCAACCATATAGATGATGCAGATGATGCACGGGTTAAAGATGTGAGGGATGATCTCCCTATGAAACACTATGTGTGACGTCGGATGATGTTGCCGATGTTTCCACCTTAGTTTAGTTTCATCTACGTTTCATGCTACGAATTTAGATATTTTTAATAAGATCCCACCTAGTTGAGCATTAAGCGATTAGTTGTAGTTTTACATTTAAATGAAATAAGATCTATAGTATGGTTGGTTTTATTCTCGTGAATGGTTACCTTCATGAATGTAAGTGAATGTGATCTAAAAAACAATGTGTGATTTTAAAGCATTCAATTATTACTTTATTAACACCCAAAATTCTTGAATAGGAGTATGTACTCGGGCCATGAAAAGTCGTGGCATTATAAAGGAAGTTGTTGAACGGACGGAGGAATGGGTCGAGGGGACGATCCTCTTTTGGAGCCCTGAGAAATGACGCTTAGGGGATGCTCATATTCTTCTTCATCTTCTCGGTCAACGACAATGATTGGTGTCTGAGGGATATTGACCGTGAATTCAGACTCTATGATGACAGTTGTAGCCTTAGGAGAAGTATGAGAAGGAAGAGCTTCGTTGCTGATGGTTCCTTCAGAGTCAACAATTTGTACTTCAGGAATCTTGGGGATATCGATCACTGGCCGGTGTTGCTGTAGTGGTTGTGCCACAACTATTTGCTTTTCTGCGATCGATAGTTCTTCAGTAACTACAAAAAAGATAAAATTAGCAAGAAGATGAGTTAAAAGACTTAGAACAGTTATGTGAATGAAAATAACTTCCACTTAAATCAGAACGAATGACAAGGATGATTAATCGTCTGCCCACAAATTAAGGATTTTTTATAACTATCACCATTGCTCAAGTAGAAGTGGGGAATGGTGGCGGATTGAGGTGATAGGGGTAAGGTATTTTTCATCGAATGGAAGATCAGGATTATTTAATCTTTTTCTATCATCCCACCATTAATTCCAGCATTTACTATAATGAGCTTCTTGATAACATTTCAGACCTTCTTCAATTTCTTTGGAATAGTCTTTAACGGAGAGCCCTAGCTAATATTTGGTTTTGAAGTATTTTTCAAATGATGACACATCTTCGGCCGAGGAAGTACCTGATTGTCGTCGTCCTTTGAATGAGGTCAGCAATGACCGATTCACAATAGTTGGCTAAGGAGGAGGATCGAAGTATGTGAAGACTAAAGTCGGAGGTTGTGTAGCTAGGCTGAGAGGAGCTCATAAGTCACGGATCCTCTTCAGGGCTGATGGAGATGTCGAGTTGGTGGAGATTTTGGAGCAATAGGTGCCTTCACCATAGCTTTTTAGCACTTTGGTTGAGGAATTGTCTCGGTCGATGAAGCTTGTGGAATGGAGGCAGTGGCTAATTTGGCCTTCGGCTTATTCGATTTTCAGCTAGGAGTCGTGGCTGATTGAGGTGTTACTTTTTTCTTTCCTTGAAGCTCCATAGTAGAAGAAAGTTGAGCTATGATAACTTAAGAAGATTTATTAACTAGCTTTTTATAGTGACTCTCCCACCAATCGGTGAAGGTATCCATTACCTAAGGTTAATTTGGGTAGATGGGATGTAACACCCCGTACATTTCGGTACTCGGGTGTTACCACGAAAATTTAATCTAGTTTACAAGCGTATGAGGATACACCTAGATTACACTACACATCATCATGATTCATAATCTATCCACTTCAACCATTTGATTTGGACTTCGACGACTCAAAATATATTCGTTAGGAATAAAGTCAAACCACTTTGAATGGACCATTAATTGCTTGTAATAGGATTACGTCATGAACGATTATCTGACCCGTAATCTAAGATAGCAATTGAGGCTTACGATATCATATCTATACACTTTAAATTCATTTGATCGTGAGGACGAACCAAACCTAAATGTTTGTGCAAAGTAAATATACATAACTTTTTAATCCAACCATATGTAAGGCAACTCACTTTATTGGCCAAAAGATCAATCCATAGGGAGAAATCTTTACCTGTAATTAAGTGAAATGGACCCTATACCTGATTTAAGCCTTTAGACTTGAATCATTAGATCTGGAAATGATCTAATCGTGGGATCAACAAAGATTGTCTGAAAACACAACTTGAATAAAGACCTACCTAGGCAATATGTAATTTGTAGATGAATGACTAATCAAGGCTTGAATTAATTAAGAAAGATGCTTTAATTTATGACAAGTTCCACAACTTTAAGAGAACTTTTCGTTTAATAACGTATAGATATATATAAATTAAAATGAGTAAGAAAATAAAATAAAACTATTATTTTATTTGAAAGAGTTTATATAACCCTTTAAATGACAAACCATCATTTAAAAACCATTCACAAACAAATTAAGAGAAAATCCGACCGTCGGATCAATGGGAATCGACACTTAAACCTAAAGAACACTTGGTGTGGCCCACCTAAGTCTTTAGATCTACCACATCTCTGCACTAGAGTCCCAATTGGGACCTCTCGAGTCAGATTGACGGTGTGGATCGCACTGAGAAGCACGTGGACCTCACTTTGGGGCCACGCATGAGCATAGAGTGCGTACACCTTCAGTGCACTGGACTGTTAGTGTGGTCAAACGACCCTTGACCCGAGGATTTCCAAAAAAAAAAAATAATAAGGAAATCCTCTCCTTTACACCTTCCCGCCCACGAGCATTTGAACTTGAGACCATTTACTACAGTTCATGGCCCACTATCAAAGATGGCCTACTAGATCCGAACCGTCCATCCTGATCAAAGCACGAACTCGACCAAGCTTAGGCAGGTCCACACATAGCTGCGTGCGTGCAAGCACACAATGCAAGCATACATCAATTAGAGAAATTTAAACGGACAGCGTACATTCCTGAACGAATGTGGCCACCATCTATTTACATTTGGATGATCCAAGCCGTTTATCTTGTAGCTGGATCAACCCCGAACAAACCCCACCTAGCTTTAGACTTTGGAATACATGGTCATTCACCCAAATTCCCTTGCAAACAGGTGCGGGCAGGCGGTCGTTTTCAAAAACGGAAATCCCATTTCTCATTGCCATGCTGGCGATCCACGTGCCTCCACTTCTTCCCATCTCAATCGTCCATTTTAACCTATCCTAGCCGCTCAACTTCAGAAGGAGTTATGGTTTCTTTTTCTTCACGCCCAAAGGGAATGCGGAAAGAATCTTTCCGTATTTTCTCGCTGGCTCAATCCTAGCCACTTATCCATTTTTAGGAACCTTGTGAGAGCATCCTAGACGTCTGTTTTAGGGCTACCTAAGCTCCGTTTACAGCTGTCATGAGTTCTCGCGAGAAACTCGTGAGTACACGAATTGCCGCAGCGGAGAATCTCATAAAGGCACGATTTTAGGGGACTATTTAAGTGAATGGTGGGTCCCACAAGGTTCTCACGACCCATCTGAATCATCCAAACGTGCCTGATCATTAAATCAACCATCCGTGGGAAATTCGTCATTAATAGCGGAGCCATCTTCATTGTTTATCCGAAAACACCCATCACCCTTGATCGGGCCCATTTGTTGATTAGGATCATCCATATGGAGGACCATGATGCCAGAAGATCATCCATCACCACCGATCACAGCCGTGCAATCAGGATTACATTTTGCCATTTCAAAACATCTTATATTAAACGACTAAGGATCGTAACTAATCCTTTGATTAGTTACGATTCGAACCGCCTAGAATAAATTAATAAAACCTATAAAAGGGGTCTTTTAGGGCATCCCTTTCCGAAATAGGAAAGCCAGTAAGAGAAAGGAGAGATGAGCCGTTCTCCATACGACATTGGGTTGAGTCGACTCGGTCTAAGTCTGGGCCGAGTTCAGATGTGTTTTGGTTAAGGGGAGAGAGAGAGAGAGAGAGAGAGAGAGGAGAGGAGGAGGAGGAGGAAGAAGAAAAGAAGGAGAAAACAGAAAGGAAATGGGGAAGAAGAGCAGAAAGATGGAATGGAGAGAGGAAGAGTGTGCGCTGCCATCCCAACTCGAATCGAGTTGAGGCTAGACTGAGTCAGGTGACCATTGTTGGACATTCTCCAGCTAGGAGTGAGAAAGAAAGGAAAAGAAAGGAGGATGTAAGAAAGAAGAGGAAGAAGCAGATGGAAGAAGAAGAGAGAGGGAGAGACAGACCGAGAGAGTTTAAGAGAGGAATGAGCGGCTGTCGTGGTGCCACACTAGCTTGGCTTGGTCAGAATAGAGCCTGAGCCAGCTGGGTTTGGAAGGAACGAAGAGAAGAAAGGAAGGAAGATGACTAGAGATATAGAAGTGGGGATAATGATTGTGTGCCTCAACTAAGTCGACTCACCGAGTCAACTTCTGAGTCACATGAATTAGGACTAGTTTGAGGTCTCTTCCATTCATCAGTTCGAGTACAAGGTCAAGTGCTAGTTCAGCTATGGCAGTAGGCGTCTCAGCTCGCTGTTGAAGATCAATTTTAAAATTGGGTCTCAAATAAACTTGCCACTGAGTTGACTTGGTTGAGTCACTAGATGTGGGTTGGGGCTGATCTGAATTCAGTCTATCTTTCTAACTATGATGATGATGGACCATTGGGTTCGGACTCACATCGGTTCGTGGAGTTCATTTGCATAATGGATAACCATCGAGTCGTATTGAATTGGATCGATTATTTCAGGTGAGTTAACTCAGTGAGTTTCATTAGTTGTTTTTGAATTGTATTAGAGGTGATTGTTGATAGTTTACTGTAGTATTCTAATCAAGTCATGGTTGTGTATGGATCGGACCAAAATTGAGTCCATTGGGTTGAGATCGAAAGACATCAAGCGGACCACACAGCAAAGATTCTCAATGGAGTTGTTTGCGGGCGAGTTCAAGGAAATTCAAGTTGATTTCATTTCTATCTCTTGAGTGGTGAGGATTACCTTTAAGCTTTTCTACCTCACGATAATTATCTTAGTTTATTTAATTCAGCAATTGCTTAATTTATTATTCAGTCAAATTAATGATGAATGTTGGTTTCATTAGAGTAATCCCTTATAAAGCCAACCTGTTTAGATTTAAATTTAAGTAATTTAGCATGCTATAGATCTCTAGTGTCCTTATTTTAATTTAAGATGCGCATTTTATATATGTAAGTACTAATGACATTGTGTGTGGCTTGTTCTAACACTTGTGCTTGCTAGATGGTGTTTTTAGGAAATCCACAAACTTGTGGCCACCTGTGTAATGAATTAAATAAATTTATGTTGTAGACCTACCGCCTTGAGGATCATTTGTACCTATGTGGCTCTTGAGAAATAATCCCTTTTTATCCCACCATTAGGTGGAATAGTTAGCCCTTGCGGCTTTTATGGAATAATTGCCCCATGTAGCTTTAATAAATTATTTTATATAACTTTGCAATGGTAAATTCCACTTTTGGACAATGGTTGGTCACTAGTTGAAGAGGTTTCCCTTAAAACATTATATTTGTTAGTCTCATGAGCCAGGGATGGTGGAATGGGACATTATGCCTGAGCTGTCGGCCTATGCTCGGTGATGTAACATCCCGAAAAATCGAGGGTCGAGTAGTAACTCAACTCTCGAGTTCCAGAACATCACTTATGCAACATAGATAATGATGATTAAATGTTGTCTGCATTAATGTAGTGAACATGAGTGAGATTAAGCCAAAACAGCATATCATACTCCAGAGACAAGTGAATTAGCAAGCGGAAGACTGTGATAGATAAATAAAATATATATACTGTGGTGAGTCTCCAGAGTGTGATAAGATTACCAGGTTAATGAGTTACAAGTATTCTTTCAAAATATACCAAGTTGCGGAAATGTAATGTCTTCTATCCCAAATACTATAGCCCCGTCAATGCAATACCAGGTCTTCATAGACCTGTCAGAGAGCTACATGAAGGAGAACTCCTCCTCAACATCATAGTAGTAGTCCGGCTCTGCTTCATAAGCATCGCCATCACCTGAAACTCAACAAATCTGGTTGGTGTGTACAACACCGTCTCGTAACGTGGGAGTGAGTGATCAACTCAGTGGAACAATAAAGCATAGGTTACATGTTATCAATTCAGTCAAGCAGTAAAATCAAACAATTCTAACTACTCTTATTAATGCAAGTATGAATGCAGTCATGATGTATGCCCTTGCCAAACCACTCTCATGCGACACCATCTTACGTTCGCGAATGCGTTCATCCCTCAGTGCTCCACATGTACCAGGCACATGCAATGCATGATGAGCATGATTACCGAGTTGTTATTAGTCCATTTCAAACAGTAGTATTGGGAAACTAAGGTACCTCCCTTGTATCATTCCCAAACATGATCCATTCTAGGGTTGTCAATCCTAAATAATCTCATACGATAGTATATTTCTAGGTTGCTGCAAAGGCTGTCAGGGCTATTACGCACAAAGGTTACACCACTCCCCCATCACTTTTTTAACGGTTCACCACTATACAAATACAGGCCTAGTCCATACTCTATACACTGCGGCAATACTCGTCGCCTCACCGCAAATTCAGAGTATGCTCGAGGTCACTACAAAGGGCAGCTGTTACGCACAAAGCTTACACCACTCCCCCATCACCTTATCAATGTAGGCCGACAGCACGAATATAGTGTCCCATACCACCATAATCGGCTCACGAGTCTGTTTGCTCACTGGTCACTACGGGGAAGCAAGTGGCCCCAGCGTAGGACAACAGCTCGATCACGGTGTCCCATACCACCATGCCCGGCTCATGAGTCTTAGCGGATCGAGGTACCATGGTTAAAAGGGATTTCACGGGTAACTTTGGTACCCTAGGTTCAAGCAGTAGCTTCCAAACATGGTGAACATACATTAGATAGATCGGCTTGCTTGACGAGCTCGGCTAGCTCGAGCGCACAACAAGTTGAACGATATGAAGCGCATAAGCACTTCGTGTGGCCAACCACTATCGCCAACCGAAGTACGACTCGGGTTCGTCGAACACATCTCACGTGGCAAATGAATCTCAACCATGCATTCATTTTCGTTACCGATTGCCTAGACTATAATCATAGCCCCAATCACATTCAATTGCAGATAGTTAAAGCAGTAATGAATCAAGATTCAAATCATATAACCAAAGACTGATATTATCCGTTTAGGGCTGTCAGGGCTGTTGCACGCACTCGTTGCTCCACTCCCCCATCACCCATGATGGATCATACAACGTAAACATGAATTTAAACATATTCATTACATAAATAAAATCATACAATCAGTTGAGCATGTTATGAAGCACAACACAAGCATGAGTTTGTACATATTCAATTCCTAATCACACAGTTATCCAAGGAAATCATACACATAGTTAAAGGAGTTGAGGATCATATCTCAACACCTTTATACATTACAATTTACTAACTACTACTCATTCAGACATTTCAACAAACACTTTAAAATACATACATCAACATCCATGACATATGTTGATCACATAGGAATTAGTCCAAATCCTTTCACTAGGGAGTTGCCCCAATCATAACATGCGTACACCCACGACGGATAGTCATGGAAAGTAGGAATCCAAGTTCCATATTCATTTGAACATTTTCACGAACACTTGGGCTACACATTTCAACATATATAGCGTATAGTGGCCGTGGCGTGATTCAGGGCAAATCCTTTCGTCAAAGGGGTATCGCCAATACAACAATCATATATCCATGACAATTAGTCATGGCGAGCACGAATGAGAATTCTATACTCATTCAGTCATTTTCATAAACACTTAGAATACACTATTTCAACATACATGGTGTATATTAGCAAAACATGTATTAGGGTTATCCTTTCGCCAAGCAAGTATTTTATCCATGTATAATATATTCATACAGCAAATAATCATGGCAAATACATCTCCAAAATTTATACGTATACGGTACTTTCTAAAATACACAATTTCAACATACATAGTGTATATAAGCAAAACATGTATTAGGGCGAGTCCTTTCGCCAAACTAGTAATTTATCCATATATAATATATTCATACAACAATTAATCATGTCAAACACATTTCCAAAATTTGTACGTATACGGTATTTTCTACAAATACCTAGAGTATGTAGAATTCCATATTTTTCATCTTTAATCGAAATGAAAAATAGATAGCACTTTGTACATGTGCAATTGCATGCAGATCATGAATCTATCATTATCTGACATTGAAAGTGTTGAAAACCATAACCTATACACCTAAAGTCCGCACCTTTTGTCGTAGAATCGTAACGGAGTCGATAGAATTGTTAAGCTTCTGTATACGCTGTTTGGTAACCTATAGATCGAAATAGGTTAGCTATTTCATAACCTACAACCTATACAACCCCAAAACAAATTAGGGTTAGGGTTTCTTACTAAGAAACGAAGTCGGAATCGCCGGGAAGCGATGAGAATGGTGCGGTGCAGCTTATGTAGTGGCAGGGAATAGCAGTTGCGAGATTCTCCCACTTCTCTCACTCTTTCTCTCTCTTTTCTCTCTTCACTCTCTAGGGTTTCTCTCAAATTCGTATGGTTGTGAGAGAGAGATTTCTAAGGTCCTTATATAGCCTAAAAACTCACCAAATTAGACTTCTGGACAAGGTTTACTTAGGTTATAACCAAAGCGGACCTTTTCCAGCTCAACGGAGGACTTCTGGCGGGCCACCTTGAGCCAAAGGTCAGACTTAAGCTCACCGACACCGGATCTACGTATTATTAAGTTTTTGTTCCAATAGGGTACTCAGATCATGCGTGGCGGACCAATTTCAGTTCAACAGTCAGCGGATCTCGATCGGAGATTCCGAGTACATGAATATGTGTATGAAATTTCTCCTGATCCGAGGGTATAATTTGGTCTGATTCTGACGGTCTGATTGCTTAAAACTGATCCACAAGCGAGAGGTGCCAGATTACTATTTGAGATATTTTAATTTGAATTAATTTCACATTTCTCACACTCTTCACTCCGAGCTCAAGCGAATAGCGCTGGGACACTATCTGGATTTGATTTCCGAGATGGTTGTCAAGCCCAGCAAGGCGGTCCTAATTCCTTAACTTCGTGTTAATCGGACTTCCGACGTGCGGTCCAGATCTGATACGGAGTTTCGAGATGCTCCCGAGAGCAGCCGAGTAATGAGATTGATCCTAGATTTTAGGGTAACCTAGCGTCAATGATTCTACAAGTTTTGGGTCTTGCAGATCGTATTTAAAGTGATTGGTGCTAATTTCACAGGTACTCTAGTTTAACAGTGGCTAATTCTCACCTAATTTCTAAAGAATTTAGTCCTGAGTAATTTCTGTTTGAGGTGGTACCTGGGCTTTTGTAGTTTGTATATAAAGTGATCCAAGTTATACTACTTAGCTAGTTTAAGATAGCATCTAGGGTGAAAGTACTTAGAAAAATTAAAAGAACAAGGTGGTGAAGGGTGGGATTTGTGAAGGAAATGGGTTAAGGAGCGATTTTAGACTTTGGGATTGAGTTCTGACAAGTTAATAAGGTGTTAGGATCGACCCATTGCCTAAGGACGTCTAATCCCAGGTGGCAAAAATCCGGGATGTTACAATCTACCACCTTAAAACAAAATTTCGTCCCCGAAATTGCCTAGGGTAATAAGGAAAGATTTAATTATTTCTTTGCCTAGGTTTTATTGCAAGGGTATATACTAGCCTGGTTCATTTTAGTCTACCCCCCTTAAAACATATTTCTTTATCCATTTCTCATGCCTTGATGGTTTGCTACATTTTTTTTTTCTTTACCTATTTGGAGTCTTGACGACAATTCCCAACAATTTAGAGTAAGATAGTTGTTTTCAATATTTGACCAACACGGAGAGACGTTTTTAGTGGGCTTGATCCTGATACATTGATCATCTACCTGACCAGGGTAGAAGGCTCATCGTATCCCTTCCAAGTCCTGGTAGATCCTGGTCTTTTGCTCGGTCAAGCAGTGAGTCCGTTGGTAGTCGCCCAGGATTGAGAATTTGGGTCAAGCCGCGAATGTTTCGCAGTTGTATATTTCAGTAACACCGTAGTCCGATCACTCTAGAAACGTAGGGAATGTCCATCATTGAAAGGCTCAAATTGTCTATTTCTAAGGTTGCCCTTTAGGTCAGTCTAAGAGATTCCTCGTTATTATCTATGTCCAAGGAAATGGTGAATCAAATCTTACTAGATCATCCTAAAACGGTTTCTCATAGTAGGACAGGTTAGGGCTTCTATAATGTTTGTATTCAACGAGCACCGTTTCGATCCTGGGCTAGTGGGGTAGGGTCCACCACGCTTTCGCTGCGCTACCCAGATCAAAGAGGTGTATTTGTAACAGCCCGAATTTTTCCCAACTTGGAATTAGACGTCCTTAGGCGATGGGTCAATCCTAACATAGGTTTAACTTCACAAACACTCAATTAAAGCCTCAAATCCCTTTTCAAACCATTTTCTCTTCACAAATTCCACCCTTCACCACCTTGATCTTTCAATTTTTCAAAGTACTTTCACCGTAGACACTATCTTAAACTAGCTAAGTAGTATAACTTGGATCACTTTATATACAAACTACAAAGGACTAAGTACCACCTCAAACAGAAATCTTACAAGACTAAATCCTTTAGAAATTAGGCGAGATTTAGTTAGTGTTAAACTAGAGTGCCTGTGAAATTAGCACCAATCACTTTAAATACAATCTGCAAGACCCAAAACTTATAGAATCATTGACGCTAGGTTACCCTAAAATCTAGGATCAATCTCATTACCCGGCTGCTCTCGGGAGCATCTCGAAACTCCGTATACGAAGTTAAAGAATTAGGACTGCCTTGCTGGGCTTGACAACCATCTCGGAAATCAAATCCAGATAGTGTCCCAGTGCTATTCGCTTGAGCTCGGAGTGAAGAGTGTGAGAAATGTGAAATTATTTTAAAATAAAATATCTTGAATAGTAATCTGGCACCTCTCGCTTGCGGATCAGTTTTAAGCAACCAGACCGTCAGAATCAGACCAAATTGCACCCTTGGATCAGGAGAAATTTCATACACAATTACATGTACTCGGAATCTCCGATCGAGATCCGCTGACCATTGAACTGAAACTGGTCCGCCATGCGTGATCTAGAATCCCGACTGAAACGAAAACTTAATAGAACGTAGATCCAGTGTCTGTGAGCTTAAGTTCGACCTTTGGCTCAAGGAGGCCCGCCAGAAGTCCTCCGTTGAGCTGAAACAGATGCCTTTTGGACAAAACCCAAGTATACCTTGTTCTCAAGTCTGTTTTGGTGAGATTTTAGGCTATATAAGGACCTTGGAACCCTCTCTCTCACAGCCATACGAATTTGAGAGAAACCCTAGAGAGAGGAGAGAGAAAAGAGAGAGAAAGTGTGGGAGTTGTGAGAGATCCTTCCTACCACTCTTCCCTGCCGCTCCACGAGCTCCACCGCTCCGTTCTCATCGCTTTCCCGGCGATTCCAGCCCCATTTTTTGGTAAGAAACCCTAACCCTAATCTAATTTGGAGTGTTAATGGTTGTAGGTTATGAAATAGCTAACCTATTTCGTTCTATAGGTTGCCAAACGGCCGAATACGAAAGCTTAGCAAACCTATCGACTTCGTTACGATTCTACGATCAAAGGTGCGGACTTTAGGTGTATAGGTTATGGTTTTCAACGCTTTCAATGTCAGATAATGATAGATTCATGATCTGCATGCAATTGCACATGTACAAAGTGCTGTCTGTTTTCCGTTTCGATTAAAGATGAAAAATATGGAATTCTGCATACTCTAGGTATTTATAGAAAGTACGGTATACATATAAATTTTGGAAATGTGTTTGACATGATTAATTGTTGTATGAATATATTATATGTGGATAAATTACTTGTTTGGCGAAAGGACTCGCCCTATACATGTTTTGCTTATATACACTATGTATGTTGAAATTGTGTATTCCAGAAAATACCGTATACGTATAAATTTTGGAGATGTATTTGTCATGATTATTTGCTGTATGAATATGATATACACGGATAAAATACTCGCTTGGCGAAAGGATAGCCCTAATGCATGTTTTACTAACATACATCATGTATGTTAAAATAGTGTATTCTAAGTGTTTGTGAAAATGACCGAATGAGTATAGAATTCTCATTCATGCTCGCCATGACTAATTGTCATGGATTATGATTTGTGTATTGGCGATACCCCTTTGACGAAAGGATTTGCCCTAAATCACACACCACGGCCAATATACACTATATATGCTAAAATGTGTGGCCCAAGTGTTTTGTGGAAATGACTGAATGAATATGGAACTTGGATTCCTGCTTGCCATGACTATCCGTCGTGGGTGTATGCCTGTTATGATTGGGGTAACTCCCTAGTGAAAGGATTTGGACTTATACCTATGTGATCAACATATGTCATGTATGTTGGTGTATGTAGTCTAAGTGTTTGTTACAAAGTTTGAATGAGTAGTAATTAGTAAATTGTAATGTATAAGGGTGTTGAGATATGATTCTCAACTCTTTTAACTATGTGTATGATTTATTTGGATAGTTGTGTGATTAGGAATTGAATATGTACAAACTCATGCTTGTGTTGTGCTTCATAACATGCTCAACTGCTTTTATGATTTTATCTATGTAATGCATATGTTTAAATTCCTATTTACGTTGTATGATCCGTTAGAGCTGTACACGAGCAGACTATGGCTCGAGTACTCGCTCGACTCGACTCGGAATACTCGACTCGTACTCGACTCACCTGAGTTAGAGCCGAGTACGAGCGGGTTTTCACTGCTCGTTTAGATTACGAGTAGAGTATGAGTCTATCGGTACTCGACTCGGTACTCGACTCGTACTCGACTCGTACAAGTGTATATAAACGCCGGAAAAAAAAAACCTACCCCACTCGTCGTTTTCAAGCAGCGCCCGACCCCTTCCCTCCCAGCGAGCTTTCAAAATCTCTCTCTCTCTCTCTCTCTCTCTCTCTCTCTCTCTCTCTCCCTCTCCCAGAGCCCAGAGGCCAGAGCCCGTCCGGCCGTCCCTCTTCTTCCCTCTCTCTGTCTCTCACTCGCCCCTGTCCCCTGTTCCGGCGGTGCTAGAACCTCTGCCGCTCGTCCTTCGTCCTCTCCGGTGCCTCAGCTCATCGTCCGTCATCGCCCTGCCCTGCACGCAGCTGCCGGTCGTCCCTCTTCTGCTCGCCCGGTAAGGCCTGGGGTTGATTTTTTATTTTTTATTGCTAATATATAGTAGAAATTGCTAATATAATTGTGGGATTAAGATCGTTGGAGGGGGATTGAACGCCCGGTCGGTACGATTGAACTTTCTAGGGAACACTGTACTGTTTACTTGCCATCCAATTTTAGGGCCTGTTTGGCCGGGCGAACGCCCAGTCGCCCACCATTAAAAACTTTCTAAGGCCCACTGTACTGTTTACTTGCCCTCCAATTTTAGGGCCTGTTTGGTCGGGCGAACTGGATGGGATTAGATCCAATTTTAAGGCCTGTTTGGCCGGGCGAACGCCCAGTCGCCCACCATTAAAAACTTTCTGGGGCCCACTGTACTATTTACTTGCCCTCCAATTTTAAGGCCTGTTTGGCCGGGTGAACGCCCAGTCACCCACCAATTTTAGGGCCTGTTTGGCCGGGCGTGTTTACTTAGATTTGGATATGCTTCATTTTTTTTGGCACACATTAAAATGAGAGGGCAAAATAGATGGATATACAATACATACATTGAATTGACTTAATTTATTTATAAATGACAGTTTACTTGTTACTTTGTTAGTGTTAAATGCCACCACTTTAAGATGCCTTTGGCTTTTCATTTGATATATTGTTATTAGTTAGCTAGATGATAAATGTCAATTTCAGCATGCTCCTTTATTTGCGTAAATATGAATTATTTGTATTGTTCTATTTGTAGACTTGTAGTATAGGATAATCAGTTGCCCATTTGAAGATTTCTATGTTGCCAGACATAGATTCAGTGTATTCTTGGATGCATAGAAATCGTTCAAATGGTCCCTTTTTGGACAGTTCAGGGTTAGATAGATTGTAATGTCTTCATTTATTCCAATTTAAATGCATATGCCTGTTCTGGTTTCGTCTCTCCTTTTTCTCTCTGGATATATTTCATGTATTTATTTTCGTCGTCAATTGTCCACACTTTGTGTTGATGATTGACATGAGAATCAAATACAAGATTAATATATTCTGGAGAGATAAGGGGAGATGCTGCCGGAATTTCGGCGTAGCATTTAAATTAGAAAATGAAGCATTACAATCCATCTAACTTTGAATGGGTGACTGATTTAGACAGTTAAGTAATTATGCCCGTCTAGCGGTCTAGCCGTCTAGCCATCTAGGACCCTAGGTATAGCCGTATAACATATCGAGAACTTTATTTTATAGATGGCTAGTTAAGACGAAAGCCCAAATACCCCTGGAATGGGTTGCATCGGCCACATCTCCTCTAATAGTAGAGGGAGACACAGACATGTCAACCGCATGCAAAGGGAAGAAGAAGAGATCAGCAGTGTGGGATGATTTCGAAGATGTGACAGTTAACGGTGTACAGAAGATAAAGTGTAATAACTGCAAAAGGTTATTCAGCAAGATTCCTGGAGGATCTACGACACATCTAATTAGACATTTGAAGACGTGTCCTAAGAAAGCAAGACTCCCTCCTCCCCCAGCCACAGACGCTGTCATTTACGAAGTCAGAAGGGGACGACTCCCAAGGCGTAGTGTCCACTCATAAGTTTGACAAGGAGAAGCTGAATGAGTGGTTTGCTAGATTAGTGATTTTGGAAGAAAAAACCTTTCAGAATGATTGAAAGTAAAGGTTTAGGGCTTTCTGTCAATTCCTTAACCCTCGGGTCGAGAATGTCTCCCGCGTCACAGTGCAGAGAGAAAGCATGAAGATGTACGTAAAGGAGAAGATGAAACTGAAAGAAGTTTTAGCTTCAGTGAACAGAATAGCTTTGACTTCTGATTTATGGACGGCGTCCAATCAAAGAAAAGGATACATTTCATTAACCGCTCACTATCTCGATAAGGATTGGAAACTATGCAAGAGAATTTTGAACTTCAAACACCTTCCTCCTCCACATACTGGTTTACTTATTTCAGATTGCTTCTACAGTTGTCTAGAAGGCTGGGGCATTGAGAAGAAAATTTCAGCAATAACTTTAGACAATGCTTCAGCAATGACAATGTCATTTCATGCTTACGTAACCAGTTCAGGGCTACAGGAAATTTATTTTTTGAAGGAAAAATATTTCAGGTTATGTTGTGCCCATATTATAAATTTGATTGTACAAGAAGGGCTGAAAACAATCGACGACACTATAGAGAACATAAGAGAAAGTGTGAAATATATAAGGGGTCGCCATCGAGGCTGAGTGTATGGAATGACATCATCCAACGTTTGAATGTGCCATCTAAAAAAACGTTGAAGTTGGATGTCTGTACACGTTGAAACTCGACCTATGAAATGTTAGATGCGGCAATAAAATTACAGCTTGCATTTCCTGAATATGCGACGCGTAACAGAACGTATTCTTGGTTGCCAAGCACAGATGATTGGGCCAAAGCACAACAAGTTCACACATTTCTCCAAGTTTTCTACGATTACACGAAGATTTTTTCTAGGAATCAGTATCCAACCGCGAATCTGTTTCTTCCGTCTCTTTGGAAGATTAAGGATGCTCTGCAGAAAAATGTCAGTGCGGGTCCAGATTTCATACGTCAGATGACAGTTGGTATGAAGATGAAGTTCGATAAATACTGGCACGAATGTCATCTGTTGATGTCCTTGGCAGTTGTTCTTGATCCCCGTTGTAATATGGGATTGGTTAGCTTTATTTTCATGAAGCTTTATCCTACTAAAAGAGCGGCAGCAGAAACGTCTAAGGTTCGTGAAGCCCTCGAAGATCTGTATAAATCGTATGTTAATACTTTAACTGCAGTGGGTGTTGAAGAAAGTAGAGATGCGGATATTTCTGTACCTAGTAATCCGGATGTGCTAAATGAATACATATCATATTTGGCACAAGCACGAATGAGAGTTGATACTAAGGAATTAGAGTTAGAAATGTACCTTAATGAGTCAATCGTAGTGCGAGCTGAATTTAATGTGTTGAAATGGTGGAAGATGAGGGTTAGTGAATCAAAATACCCTACATTATCTGTGATGGCACGGGACATATTATCAATACCAGTTTCAACAGTGGCATCAGAATCCGCATTCAGCACAGGGAGCAGGGTTGTGAGCAAGTATCGAAGCTCACTTTCGCCAAACATAGTTGAAGCGTTGATTTGTACGCAAGATTGGTTGCGCCCGATATGGGGAGGAGATATGAATGATGATGATGAAGAAGAGGAGATTGAGATTCGTGATGAGTCTCTACCTACAGATCAGTAATTATTTTTTATTTTTCAATTTTTTTGGCTGAATGTTGAATGATCTGTAATATTATTTCGCTGCAACTGCAAACACGAAAGTGTTGGTCCTTTTGGAATGTGGTTTGGAAGACTTTGAATCATTGATATTTATTTACATATGCCTGTTCATTTACTTTTATTTTTGAATTTTGATATATATATTGCTTTCTTTTGTTGCTATATCAAGTTCAATTTATTTATCAATATTCTGATTTTTTTATTAAAAATTAATGTAGATATGTCGTCATCTGAGCCATCGACAAACATTTGGGACTATGCTTCCCTAGTTGAATCACCGCCACGGTCTGAAAAAACAAAGATTAAGTGTGGTTTGTGTGGCGCAAAGTTTATGCACAAGACTAATCGTTTTCGCCAACACTTGTCATGTCGAGGTGGTGACGCAAAACCATGCCCCAATGCCCCTAAGGATGTCCAAATTCTTTTTCAAGCTCTATTAGATTCGAATAGAAAGCCTTCCACTCCATCCAAACCTTCTGCTTCTGGATCTGGTACACAAATGACATCCACAAAAAATGCAGAGGAGGAAGCCAGATTAAAAGCTTTGGAGGAAGAACAATTCCAAATCGCCATAAAACATAGTATGGAAGATGCTTCTAGACTTCAGGGATATTCGAGTCAAAGACAACACGATGTTGAAGCAGGGTCAAGTTACTCGTCGAGTACGACATAAGAAGAAGAAAAAGAGTAACAAATTGAAATTCCTGACTCGTCTCGGTGAATTTTATAGGGCATTGGGTACTACATACAATTCTTCACATAAAGCAAGTTTGAAAAATCTAGTTGAAAGTGTAGAAGAGCACGAAGGAAAAATCTCTTCACCTTCTGACTCAGAGGAACTGAATCAATTTGTATATGAAAAAATAGATAGCAGTTCCGATGGATCAGATGACAATACAGGAACAGGAAGACACTCATCTTATAGAGGTTATTAGTTATAAATTGTCATTTTGAACAATGTAATGTAATTATGTAAATACGTTAATGTAATTATGTAACAATGTAATGTAATTATGTGCATTTTATATATTTTATTATTTCGTTTAACTTCGAATTCAATTGACAATCGAATTGAAATTCAAATTAATTTCAATTTATAACTTGAACTTGCTCAAAGCTCGAACTCGTTACTCGAAAACCCTACTCGAATTGGGCTCAAATACAGACTCGGACTCGAACTCGCCTCGAAAACTCGCACTCGGTACTCAACTCGTGTGCTCGTACTCAGACTCGACTTGAAAACTCGGACTCGACTCGACTCGTTTACTACTCGTACGCGGCTCGTACTCGGGCAAGTAGAGTACGAGCAGGGGGCATGCTACTCGGCCGAGTAGAGCCCGAGTACGAGCAGCGGTCGGTCGTTAAGAGTCGAGTACGAGTAGGGCAATACACGACTCGACTCGACTCGTGTACAGCTCTATGATCCGTCATGGGTGATGGGGGAGTGGAGCAACGATTCCGTGCAACAGCCCTGACAGCCCTAAACGGATAATACCAGACTTGATTGTATGATTTGAATCTTGATCCATTACTGCTTTACCTATCTGCAATTGAATGTGATTGAGGCTATGATTATAGTCCAGGCAATCGGTAACGGGATTGAATTCGTGGCTGAGATTCATTTGCCATGTGGGATGTGTTCGACGAACCCGAGTCATACTTCGGTTGGCGATAGTGGTTGGCCACACGAAGTGCTTAGGCGCTTCATATCGTTCAACTTGTTGTGCGCTCAAGCTAGCCGAGCTCGTCAAGAAACCCAATCTGTCTAATGTATGTTCACCATATTTGGTCACCACTGCTTGAACCTAGGGTACCAAACTTACCAGTGAAATCCCTTTTAACCATGGTACCTCGATCCGCTAAGACTCATGAGCCTGGCATGGTGGTATGGGACACCGTGGTCGAGCTGTCGGCCTACGCTGGGGCCACGTGCCTCCCCGTAGTGACCAGTGAGCAACCAGATTCGTGAGCCGATTATGGTGGTATAGGACACTATATTCGTGCTGTCAGCCTACATTGATAAGGTGATGGGGGAATAGTGCAACGATTCCGTGTAATAGTGTAACGACCCGTGAATTTTCGTACATTGGCTCGAGTACCACCTCGACCAGAAATCAATTAGGATTAAATCCTTTGGAAATTTAACAAAGTTAACTAAGTACTAAACTCGGTTAGCCATGAAATCCGTTGGGATCGCTTTAAATACGATCTACAAGACCCAAAACTTGCAAAACAAGTGACTCTAGGTTACCCTAAAGTTTAGAAGCAAACTCATTTCCCGGCTGCTCTCAGGAATGAAATGAAACTTCGTATTAGGTCTAGATCGCATATCGGGAGTCCGATTAACACGAAGCTAAGGAACTAGGACCGCCTCACTGGGCTTGACAATCATCTCAAAGATCAGATCCAACCGATGTCCCACGGCCATTCGTTTCGATCCGGAGCGAGGGAGTGTGAAAAACACTATTCCCATTCCAAAATAAATATCTGGAATAGTGATCTCGCACCATTCGCTTGCGCGTCAGTATTAAGCAACCTGACCGTCAGAATCCGACCAAATTACACCCTCGGATTAAGAAAAATTTCAAGAACATTTACATGTACTTGGAATTTCGGATCGTGGCCCACTGACCGTTGAACTGAAAGTGGTCCGCCACGTGCGATCTGGGAATCCGATCGAGTTGAAAACGTAATCCCACATAGATCCATGTGTGGTGAGCTTAAGTCTGACGTTTGGCTCAAGGAGGGCCACCAGAACATCTCTTTTGAGCTAGAAAAGTAACGAAATGCCTATATAGGCAGTAACCCTTGAACCTGAGTCTATTTTGGGGAGGTTTTTGGCTATAAAAGGAGCTTAAAACAGCCCCTCTCACAGCCATACGAATTTGGGAGAAAAACCCTAGAGAGAAAGAAAAGAGAGAGAAGAGCTTGGAGTTTGTAGGTGATCTTCCTCCTACTGCTTTGGGTTGTCGCACGCCGTTCCCTTCCTGGTGTTTTTCCGGCGGTATCCATTCCGTTTGAAGGTAAGAAACCCTAACCCTAGGCCTGATTTGATGTATATTCGTTTTAGGTTATGTAAAGGCTAACCGATTCCGCTCTTTAGGCTAGAAAACTCCCGTATACGGAAGCGCTACTACCCTTGCTGATTCGTTGTGATTCCAAGGGCAAAGGTGAGGACTTTAAGTGTATAATTTACGTTTTTTAATGCTTTCAATGTCAGATAATGATAGATTCATGATCTGCATGTAAATGCACATGTACAAAGTGCTTTCCGTTTCCTGTTTCGATTAACGTTGTAGAATATGGAATTTCACATACTCTAGGTATACGTAGAAATACCGTATACGTATTTTTTTTGGAATAATGTTTGACATGTTTATTTAATGTATGATTATACAATACATGGATAAAATACTAGTTTGGCGAAAGGAATCGCCGTAATATATGTTTGCTTGTAAACGCTATGTATGTTGAAATTGTGTATTCTAGAAATACCGCATATGTGTAAATTTTGGAAGTGTAATTGTTATGATTATTTATTGTATGAATATGGTATACGCGGATAAAATAACCGCTTGACGGAAGAATAGCCCTAATATGCATTTTGCTAACATACGTCTTGTATGTTGGAATCACGTACTCTAAGTGTTTGTGTAAAGGCTTGTGAGCGTAAACGCTTGTGTGTTAGTGCCTTAGATAGGCGCTGATATGGGATTTCCGACTACCTTAGAGACGTATAGGATTCCCTCCATGTGGTGGTTCACTATAACCACTCACTTGTGGTGTGTATGTAGTTGTATCCCTATCTGTTTGGTGCTTTACAACATGCTTCACAACATGCTTTACAATATGCTTTACTTCATGTTTTATTTCATGCTTTATAACATGCCTGCTACTATGCTTGTATTACGGTTTATCATGCTTACTCCACATGCTATTGATGAGAACTGTTTGAGTTTGGGACTATATCTATAGTCCAAACATTCGGTACCAGACTTGCGATTGTGGCTGAGATTCATGTCGCCACAAAGGACGTGTCTGGCGAACTCGAGTCGTACTTCGGTTGGCGATAGTGGTTGGCCACACGGAGTGCTTTTGCGCTCCATATCGCCCAACTTGTGGTGCGCTCAAGCTAGCCAGGCTCGTCAAGTAAACCGATATGTATTTGTGTGTTCACCATGTTTGGTCGCTACTGCTTGAACCTAGGGTACCAAACTTACCAGTGGCGATCCCGTTTAACCATGGTACCTCGATCGTCTAAGACGCATGAGCCGGGCATGGTGGTATGGGACACCGTGGTCGAGCTGTTGGCCTACGCTGGGGCCATGTGCCTCCCCGTAGTGACCATTGCGCAACCAAACTCGTGAGCCGAATACGGTGGTATGGGACACTATATTCGAGCTGTCGATACTTACGGCGAGAGCCGAGTACGGTGAGACCTGTGCTCGTGCTGACGGGCGACGAGTCCTCCGTAGTATCATCGAGTATACTCCAAGGGTCTGTGATTGGCGACGAGTCTTTCACAGCAACTAGAGTATGAGTTGAGCCGAGTACGGTGAGACCTGTACTCGAGCTGACGGCTAGTGATTGACCCGAGTACGGTGAGACCTGCACTCGAGCTGACGGCCAGCAATTGAGCCGCATACGGTGATATCTGTATCCGTGCTGACGGGAGACGAGCCCTTTGCGATGCCTTCACTACGCTTCTCAAACCAAAATATCGTATGAGATTAACTAGGATTGACGACCCTAGAATGGATCATGTTTGGGAATGATACAAGGGAGGTACCTTAGTTTCCCAATACTGCTGTTTGAAATGGACTAATAAAAACTTGGTAATCATGAGCATCATCGCACCGCATGTGCTTTGTAGATGTGGCGCACTGGAGGAGTAAGCATTCGCGATCGTAAGATGATGTCGCTTGAGGGTGGTTTGGCAAGGGCATACAGCATCATGTCATTTCATTTTCGCACTTAACAAGAGTAGTTAGAAATGTTGGATTTGTACTGCTTTATCATTACTGCTTGATTGAATTGATAACATGTTAACCTATGCTTTATTGTTCCACTGAGTTAGCTACTCACTCCCACGTTACGGGACGGTGTTTGCAACACCCACCAGACTCTGTCGCAGGTGTAGATGGCGCCTTGGTTCAGGAGCCGGAGCCCGACTTCGATGAGGATCAGGAGGAGTTCTCCTTTATGCAGTATTCTGACGGCTTTGCTTAGGCCGGCTGCATCGCGGGATTTTCAGGGCTTCTCTTGGGAGTTGCATTTTGATTTTTGATTTAGAAACAATACATGTATATTGGTACTCAGTTAGTACTCATACTCTGGAGTTCATAAAATTTTGCTACTTTACATACTTTGAATATAAAATTTCAGTCTTCCGCTTGCCTTTATACAATTGAACTGGAGTATGAATTACTGTTTTGGTATAATCTCATTCATGTTTATTGCGCTAACTCAGACAACATTTAACCATCATTATGTATGTTGCATAAGTGATGCGTTGGAACTCGGGAGTTGAGTTCATACTCGACCCCCGAATTTCAGGGCGTTACAAATAGCCCTGGCAACCCTTTGTAGTGACCTCGAGTGTACTCTGAATTGCGGTGAGGCGACGAGTTTTGCCGCAGTGTATAGAGTATAAACTAGGCCTGTATTTGTATAGTGATGAACCGTTAAAAGGGTGATGGGGGAGTGGTGCAACGATTCCGTGTAATAGCCCTGGCAGCCCTTGCAGCGACCTAGAAACACACCATCGTATGAGATTGTCTAGGACTGACGACCCTAAAATGAATCATGTTTAGGAATGATACAAGGGAGGTACCTTAGTTTCCCAATCCTGCTGTTTGAAATGGACTAATAAAAACTCGGTAATCATGCTCATCATGCATCGCATGTGCCTGAAAGATGTGGAGCACTGAGGGATGAAAGCATGCTGTGAACGAAGAGGGTGTCGCATGAGGGAGTATGTCGGTGAGGGCGTACATCATGAATGCATCCATACTTGCATTAATAAGAGTAGTTAGGAGTGTTTGATTGTACTGCTTTATCATTACTGCTTGACTAAGTCGATAACATGTTAACCTATGCTTTATTGTTCCACTGAGTTAACTACTCACTCCCACGTTACGGGACAGTGTTGTACACACCAACCAGATTTGTTGAGTTTCAGGTGATGGCGATGCTTATGAAGCAGAGCCGGACTACTATGATGTGGAGGAGGAGTTCTTCTACATGTAGCTCTCTGACAGGTCTATAAAGACCTGGTATTGTATTGACGGGGCTATGGTACTTAGAATAGAAGACATTACACTTACACATTTGGTATATTTTGGAACTATACTTGTAATTAATTAACCTGGTAATGTTATCACACTCTGGAGACTCACCACAGTTTTTATATAGTGTATATATCTATCACAGTCTTCTGCTTGCTAATTCACTGTCTCTGGAGTATGATATTCTGTTTTGGCTTAATCTCACTCATGTTCAATGCACTAATACAGACAACATTCAATCATCATTATCTATGTTGCATAAGTGATGTTCTGGAAACTCGAGAGTTGAGTTACTACTCGACCCTCGATTTTTCGGGATGTTACAGTATTAGCCGACCTAACTAGAGTGGGCTCATCATGTTCTACCCCCCTCTAAAAATTTATTTCTACCTCCAGGGTTCAAGATCTATGTCCTGTTCCGTATGTCGGAATAAGGTGTAATTTAGGACCTATCCTTGACACAAATGGGTCTCGCTCCAACCGACTTAAGCTGACTAACTAAGTCTATCATTTAATTGGCTTAGCATAATTAATTTATCTTTCCTTAGCCTAACCAGTAGTCTAGTCTTAATTTAAGAGTAGCAGTATCCTCTAGGTGTAATCCAAAGTCTATGCTTATACACTAGATAATTTTATACCCTTTCTAATATAAGAAATTGTTTTATCGCTTAAGGTCAAAAGTTGTCTGTTTGGAATTAAGTTGTCTGTACTTGAATCTAACGACTCTCGAGCACTACTCTCATGCTCATACTAGCTAAGAAAGTCTTAGGGTTCGCATTATCTAAATGTACCAACTTAAGTCCAAAACTCTAAGGGCCTATTTGGGTATTACATTGTCTTAAATGGATGGTGTTGCTAATCCTGGCTCGGGGTTAAAAGTGGTATGTTTGGTAGGAGGGTGGGTGGGGATAAAAATTAATTTTATAGGCTTTGGAAAATGAGTCTTGTGTTGAAAGGTATGAGATGTAACATAGCAATACACAAGCCCGAATAGGGCCATGGAAAGTGACAAAAAGTGATGAGAAGAGACAGATAGGGCTGAAGCTGTTGACTCTTCACGAGTTTGGGTATCAACAGGGTTTATAGAGGCCCCACTGACAGGGAACAAAGAAGGAAAATAAAAGGATAGGATGGGTGAGGAAGCTTGCACAATTTTGAGCTTCAAATGGGGGGTATAATGGCTGAAATGAGAGAGAATCCAGGGGGTAGGGAGGTAGGGATTGTTGGAAATGTTGGAAGGGAATGGGTTGTGTCGAAAATGAGAGATGGGACGATTAGAAGGGAATTTTGAGAGAGGAGGCAGCAACTTGGAGGGGAAAAGGGAGCTTGGAGGGGGAGTTTGTGAAGGAGGTAAGGTTTTGGGAGGGTTTCAATGGATGGGGCATACATCAGGGGGGTCCCACAACCCCTAAACTCGATTGGCACGACCGGCCCGCCCGGCCGGACCGGAAAACCGGCGAGGCCTCGCCGACCAACCTCCCAGTTTTCGAGGGGGGCCCCATGGGCGAGACCCCCAGGCCCCCTAGGCTCCAAAAAACCCTGGGTCCCACCCTGGATCCCACTGGAAGTGCTCCGTTTGGCCTCCCGACCCCGATTCGCTCCATTTCGGGTAGTTTCGGGACAAATCGGACGTATCTTGCAATCCGGAATGAGTTATCTGACGTAAAATATATGAATTTGAGGTAGAACGAGCTAATGAAGCCAACCAACCCTAGTATGCCAGGTTGCGCAGCCCGGAATTGCGGAAAAAACTCCCCGATTGACGGTCGTTTCCCTGTTTCAATTTCATTTTACTAAAAATAGTAGTTTTAGTTTGATTTCTCTTCATCCGTTGGGCTTTAGGAGTTGCGCCCAACGTGAAAAGGGCTTAGAATAATTAGGAGAACAGTTTGGTGAAGCCAAATAGGACACTTACTATTTTTGGCCAAAAACCTTGCGCACTAGCAGACATCACGACCTTATAGTAAGTCGCGAATTCTAGGAGTTCTAGTTATAGTTTGTTTCTGATTTCTTTTCCATTGCTTGGTATCCCTATTTAAAGGGTTGTGAACTCGTTTTTAGTCATTCATTAATCAATTTCGAATTTGTTAGAATTTATTTCTATTTTCTACTTTCTTTCCTCATGGATTCGAGAAGTCTCTGTGAGGAGTCCAGAGAAGCTCCGAGGATTCGGAGTAGTTATTCTCATCACGTTTATCCCATATTCTACCGATTTTCAATGGTTGGGATAAGGTGGATTGTGATCTAGACACGTTGTTTGACGGTCTAGAAGTGTTCTGGGATCATTTCGTGCAATCATCGAGGCCTAGGGGTCCAATCTCTACGGTTGATCTCATCCAAATGTGCTATTTGGCGAAATAGGAGAACCTAAGTCTGTTTCTACATCCCGTCTCTCCCTCCTAAGTCAGAATGCGTCAGTGTGCGTCGTGTGACCATAACCCAGGTCCGGTTTAATCCAAATCATGATCTGATACCAACTGTAACATCCCGAAAAATCGAGGGTCGAGTAGTAACTCAACTCTCGAGTTCCAGAACATCACTTATGCAACATAGATAATGATGATTAAATGTTGTCTACATTAATGTAGTGAACATGAGTGAGATTAAGCCAAAACAACATATCATACTCCAGAGATAAGTGAATTAGCAAGCGGAAGACTGTGATAGATAAATAAAATATATATACTGTGGTGAGTCTCCAGAGTGTGATAAGATTACTAGGTTAATGAGTTACAAGTATTCTTTCAAAATATACCAAGTTGCGAAAATGTAATGTCTTCTATCCCAAATACTATAGCCCCGTCAATGCAATATCAGGTCTTCATAGACCTGTTAGAGAGCTACATGAAGGAGAACTCCTCAACATCATAGTAGTAGTCCGGCTCTGCTTCATAAGCATCGCCATCACCTGAAACTCAACAAATCCGATTGATGTGTACAACACCGTCCCGTAACGTGGGAGTGAGTGATCAACTCAGTGGAACAATAAAGCATAGGTTAACATATTATCAATTCAGTCAAGCAGTAAAATCAAACAATTCTAACTACTCTTATTAATGCAAGTATGAATGCAGTCATGATGTATGCCCTTGCCAAACCACTCTCATGCGACACCATCTTACGTTCACGAATGCGTTCATCCCTCAGTGCTCCACATGTACCAGGCACATGCAATGCATGATGAGCATGATTACCGAGTTGTTATTAGTCCATTTCAAATAGTAGTATTGGGAAACTTAGGTACCTCCCTTGTATCATTCCCAAACATGATCCATTCTAGGGTCGTCAATCCTAAATAATCTCATATGATAGTATATTTCTAGGTCGCTGCAAAGGCTGTCAGGGCTGTTACGCACAAAGGTTACACCACTCCCCCATCAACTTTTTAACGGTTCATCACTATACAGATACAGGCCTAGTTCATACTCTATACACTACGGCAACACTCGTCGCCTCACCGCAAATTCAGAGTATGCTCGAGGTCACTACAAAGGGCTGTCAGGGCTGTTACGCACGAAGGTTACACCACTCCCCCATCACCTTATCAATGTAGGCCGACAACACGAATATAGTGTCTCATACCACCATAATCGGTTCACGAGTCTGGTTACTCACTGGTCACTACGGGGAGGAACGTGGCCCCAGTGTAGGCCGACAGCTCGACCACGGTGTCGCATACCACCATGCCCGGCTCATGAGTCTTAGCGGATCGAGGTACCATGGTTAAAAGGAATTTCACTGGTAAGTTTGCTACCCTAGGTTCAAGCAGTAGCGTCCAAACATGGTGAACATACATTAGACAGATCGGGTTGCTTGACGAGCTCGGCTAGCTCGAGCGCACAACAAGTTGAACAATATGAAGCGCATAAGCACTTCGTGTGGCCAACCACTATCGCCAACCGAAGTATGACTCGATTTCGTCGAACACATCTCACGTGGCAAACGAATCTCAACCACGCATTCATTTTCGTTACCGATTGCCTAGACTATAATCGTAGCCCCAATCACATTTAATTACAGATAGTTAAAGCAGTAATGAATCAAGATTCAAATCATATAACCAAAGACTGATATTATCCGTTTAGGGCTGTCAGGGCTGTTGCACGCACTCGTTGCTCCACTCCCCCATCACCCATGACGGATCATACAACGTAAACATGAATTTAAACATATTCATTACATAAATAAAATCATACAATCAGTTGAGCATGTTATGAAGCACAACACAAGCATGAGTTTGTATATATTCAATTCCTAATCACACAGCTATCCAAGGAAATCATACACATAGTTAAAGGAGTTGAGAATCATATCTCAACACCCTTATACATTACAATTTACTAACTACTACTCATTCAGACATTTCAACAAACACTTTAAAATACATACATCAAAATCCATGACATATGTTGATCACATAGGCATTAGTCCAAATCCTTTCACTAGGGAGTTGCCCCAATCATAACACGCGTACACCCACGACGGATAGTCATGGAAAGTAGGAATCCAAGTTTCATATTCATTTGAACATTTTCACAAACACTTGGGCTACACATTTCAACATATATAGCGTATAGTGGTCGTGGCGTAATTCAGGGCAAATCCTTTTGTCAAAGGGGTATCGCCAATACAACAATCATATATCCATGACAATTAGTCATGACGAGCACGAATGAGAATTCTATACTCATTCAGTCATTTTCACAAACACTCAGAATACACTATTTCAACATACATGGTGTATATTAGCAAAACATGTATTAGGGCTATCCTTTCGCCAAGCAAGTATTTTATCCATGTATAATATATTCATTCAACAAATAATCATGGCAAATAAATCTCCAAAATTTATACGTATACGATACTTTCTAGAATACACAATTTCAACATACATAGTGTATATAAGCAAAACATGTATTAGGGTGAGTCCTTTCACCAAACAAGTAATTTATCCATATATAATATATTTATACAACAATTAATCATGTCAAACATATTTCCAAAATTTGTACGTATACGGTATTTTTTACAAATACCTAGAGTATGTAGAATTCCATATTTTTCATCTTTAATCGAAACGAAAAACAGATAGCACTTTTGTACATGTGCAATTGCATGCAGATCATGAATCTATCATTATCTGACATTGAAAGCGTTGAAAACCATAACCTATACACCTAAAGTCTACACCTTTTGTCGTAGAATCGTAACGGAGTCGATAGAATTGCTAAGCTTCTGTATACGGCTGTTTGGTAACCTATAGATAGAAATAGGTTAGCTATTTCATAACTTACAACCTATATAACCCCCAAACAAATTAGGGTTAGGGTTTCTTACCTAGAATGAAGTCGGAATCGCCGGGAAGCGATGAGAATGGTACGGTGCAGCTTGTGTAGTGGCAGGGAATAGCAGTTGGGAGATTCTCCCACTTCTCTCACTCTTTCTCTCTTTTCTCTCTTCTCTCTCTAAGGTTTCTCTCAAATTCATATGGCTGTGAGAGAGAGGTTTATAAGGTCCTTATATAGCCTAAAAACTCACCAAATTAGACTTCTGGACAAGGTTTACTTAGGTTATAACCAAAGCGGAGCTTTTCCAGCTCAACGGAGGACTTCTGGCGGGCCTCCTTGAGCCAAAGGTCGGACTTAAGCTCACCGACACCTGATCTACGTACTATTATGTTTTTGTTCCAGTAGGGTTCTCAGATCACGCGTGGCGGACCAGTTTCAGTTTAACGGTCAGCGGATCTCGATCAGAGATTCCGAGTACATGGATATGTGTATGAAATTTCTCCTGATCCGAGGGTGTAATTTGGTCTGATTCTGACGGTCTGGTTGCTTAAAACTGATCCGCAAGCGAGAGGTGCCAGATTACTATTTGAGATATTTTAATTTGAATTAATTTCACATTTCTCACACTCTTCACTCCGAGCTCAAGCGAATAGTGCTGGGACACTATCTGGATTTAATTTTCGAGATAGTTGTCAAGCCCAGCATGGCGGTCGTAATTCCTTAACTTCGTGTTAATCGGACTTCCGACGTGCGGTCCAGATCTGATACGGAGTTTCGAGATGCTCCCGAGAGCAGCCGGGTAATGAGATTGATCCTAGATTTTAGGGTAACCTAGCGTCAATGATTCTACAAGTTTTGGGTCTTGCAGATCTTATTTAAAGTGATTGGTGCTAATTTCACAGGTACTCTAGTTTAACACTGGCTAATTCTCACCTAATTTCTAAAGGATTTAGTCCTGAGTAATTTCTGTTTGAGGTGGTACCTGGGCCTTTCTAGTTTGTATATAAAGTGATCCAAGTTATACTACTTAGCTAGTTTAAGATATCGTCTAGGGTGAAAGTACTTAGAAAAATTAAAAGAACAAGGTGGTGAAGGGTGGGATTTGTGAAGGAAATGGGTTAAGGAGCGATTTTAGACTTTGGGATTGAGTTCTGACAAGTTAATAAGGTGTTAGGATCGACCCATTGCCTAAAGACGTCTAATCCCAGGTTGGCAAAAATCCGGGATGTTACAGGTGATAACCCCCCATAGTGACTTTTGAGCTTTCCTAAAGTGATCGTTTGAAATTGGAATAATAATGGTTGGGCTAATCATGCATTTTCATGGCATGCGGTCTTTTTCGGACGACTAGTTCTCCTTAGACGTACCTTAAGTACTTTTCCGAGTGGCTGGATCTCTTTGGACGATCTATATATCATGGTCTTTTCCGGGTGGTTAGTTCTCATTGGGCGTACCTTTGTGTACTTTTCTGGGTAACCAGTCCTCCTTGGACGATCTATATATTATTATGGCCTTTTCTGGGTGATTAGTTTTCCTTGGGCGTACCTTTGTATACTTTTTCGGGTAACTAGTCCTCCTTAGGCGATCTATACATTATTATGGTCTTTTCTGGGTGATTAGTTCTCCTTGGGGGTACCTTTGTGTACTTTTCTTGGTGACTAGTCCTCCTTGGGTGATCTATGTCATATGGTTATTTTCGAGTGGCTAGTTCTCCTTGGGTGTACCTTGACTACTTTTCCGGGTGGCTACTTCTCCTTGGGCGACTTTTTACCAGCTGGATGTTCACACCAGGTCTGTGAGCATGTGCATGCATCCATGCATTTAAACATAATTATCTTGTGTGATTTATTTAATGAATGCATATCTAATGAACCTTATCTGATTCCCCTGATCATCATTGTGTAATATTTGTTATATACTGTCTCTGATAATTATGCTTAATTATCTTGATGCTGCGATAAATCTTGGAGGTTATACCTCACTGCATAGTCATTGATGCTATCGAACCGTCCTCAGTGTGCAGGAAACGCAGATGATGCGTATGCTGGTATTCAAGAGGAATGTGAGGAACCAGATGATCTTGCGACTTTCCATTCCTGATTTTATTTGTATTTAATCTATACTATTATGTTTGTAAAGGTTAAGACATTGGCTTGTATAAGTTTTTGGATAACCACTTGAAACCTTAGTTATGTATATTTGGACTCCCTCTTATGCTTGATTGCTCATATTCCTTTTGATTACTAACTCTGATAATAAAGAAAAAAAATGTACGTGAAATTTGGGATATTTTAAAGGTTAACACTCGGGTTTTTGAAAAATGAGTAGTGTACTCGGGTTCCGTGAACCGGGGTATTATATGAGAAGATTTAGAGTTAGATTGGTCGACTGAAAAGTAGAGTTAAAAAAATGATAACGATCAAATTAATTGGCAATTGGCCAAGTTTTATATATATATATATATATATATATATATATATATATATATATATATATATATATATATATATATATATATATATTGTAACGTCCTGAAAATTGGGGGTCGAGTAGCAACTCAACTCCCGAGTTCCAAAACATCACTTATGCAACATATATGCTTATGATTCAATGTTGTCCGTGTTAGTGCATTAATCATGAGTGGGATTATACCAAAACAGTAATTCATACTCCATATCAGGTTGTAAAACGCAAGTAGAAGACTGAAAAATATAGATAAACGTATACAAGTCAAAAGATCACGATCGGTCTCTAGAGTATGATTATAACACTGAGTCACTGTGAACGTGAAATATTACATATAATATTACAAAAGTCAAAATCCAAAAAATGGTTCAACTGTAATAAAACCCTGTAGCCCCGTCAATCCGGATAACCTAAGCGAAGCCATCGGAGAACTGCATGTAAGAGTACTCGTCCTGATCGTCGTAATAATCAGGCTCCGCCTCAGGGGTCACGCCATCATCTGAAATCAAGACAGAGTCTGGTTGGTGTTTAAAACACCGTCCCGTAACGTGGGAGTGAGTGATCAACTCAGTGGAACAATAAAGCATAGGTTAGCATGTTATCAATTCAGTCAAGCAATAAATCACACATTCCTAAGTACTGTTGTTAATGCAAGAATGGTATGGATGTATGATGCATGCTCTCGCCTACGCTCCCTCAGCGACTTTATCTCACGTTCGTGCATGACAACACTGCCTCAGTGCTTGACCTGCAACGCCTGAACGCACGTGTAATGCAGTGCATGCATATGATTACCAGGTTCTTATTAGTCCTTTTCATACAGCAGGATTGAGAAACTAAGGTACCTCCCTTATATCATTCCCAAACAAGGATCCAGTCTAGGGTCGTCAATCCTAGTAATTTCCATACGCTGATGCGGTTCCAGGTTGCTGCAAAGGGCTCGTCACCAAATCAGTACAGGCCTAGTTTATACTTTAGATGCTATGGAAGGGTTGTCGCCTCCACGTAGAATCAGAGTATGCTCGAGGTCACTACAAAGGGCTCGTCACCAATCAGTGTAGGCCGACAGCTCGAATACAGTGTCCCATACCACCGTATTCGGCTCACGAGTCTGGGTTGCTCACTGGTCACTACGGGGAAGCTCGTCGCCCCAGCGTAGGCCAACAGCTCGACCACGATGTCCCATACCACCATGTCCGGCTCATGAGTCTTAGCGGATCGAGGTACCAAGGTTAACGGGATTCCATTGGTGAGTTTGGTACCTTAGGTTCAAGCAGTAGCGTCCATACATGGTGAACATACAAGGGCACATCGGGTTATTTGGCGAGCTCGACTAGCACGAGCGCACATTGTATCGATCGGCATGAAGTGCATAAGCACTTTGTGTGGCCTAACCACTGCCGACGACCACACGCGACTCAGGTTTGTCAAACACGTCCTACGTGGTGAATGAATCTCAGCCACAACTTCAAGCCGGTTACCGATTGCCTGGACTATAACATAGCCCCAATCACATTCAATTTTTAACCAGAAAACATGTGGAGTAGTCAAGCGGATTTAACAAAGTAAGTCAAACATGTTAACAAGCATGTTATAAAGCACGATGAAGGCAGGAAATACTAACACATACATTTCATAAGTAAGCGATTAAATTAAACAACTTACATGGAGGAAATCATATACATCTCTAAGGTAGTTGAGAATCCTATCTCAACACCCACCCTAAGCACTATCATCTAAGTACTTACTCATACAAGCATTTTCACAAACACTTAGAATACACTTATTAACATACATATCGCCTATTGGCCAAAACATGTATTAGGGCGAATCCTTTTGCCGAGTAAGTATTACACACATATATAGCATATACACATAGTAATTAATCATGGCAAACACACTTCCATATTTTATACGTATATGGTATTTTCTATAAATATACATAATACACTAAACGCCATAATTTGCATACGTAATTGAATCGTAAAACGAACATCGCATTTTGCATGTGAAATAACACCCAGATCATGAACCTATCATTATCCGACATTGAAAGCATTGAAAACCATATCCTAAGCATCTATAGTCCGCACCTTACGCCGATAAACGCGTAACGGAGTCAGTTTAAACACCAAGTCTTTAACAACGGTATAAAGACAACCTATGACATGAAATAGGTTAGCTATTTCATCACCTACACTAGTTGGATCACTAGAACTGATTAGGGTTAGGATTTCTTACCCAAAAACGGAATCAGAATCGTCGAAAAAGCGATACGGTAGTGATGGATAGGCACGTAGACTAGCAGTATAGAATAACAGGAATCTCCTCCCACTTCTCTCACACTTTCTCTCTCTTTACTCTCTTCTCTCTCCTAGAGTTTTCTCAAATTCGTATGGAGTGAATGAGAGAGGGTTTAAGGTCCTTATATAGGCCTAGAATTGCCAGAAATAGGCCCAAGGCCAAGGTATACTTAGGTTATGGCCAAAGGGAGTCTGTTTTAGCTCAACGGAGCACTTCCGGAGCCCCCCTTGAGCCAAAGGTCGGACTTAAGCTCCCTGACCATGGATCTAGGTCGAGTTAACTTTTCGTTCCAATCGGGTTTTCAGATCGCATGTGGCGGACAAGTTTCAGTTCAACGGTCATCGAAACTCGATCAGGGTTACAAGTACACTGCCATGTATTGGAAATTTCTCCTAATCTGAGGGTGTATTTGGGTCATATTCTGATGGTCTGATTGCTTATATTCGGCCCACAAGCGACAAGTCTCAGATTACTTAAATTAGATTTAATTTCTAAAGAAAACCACGTTTTCTCACACACTTCACTCCGGGTTCAAGCGAATAGCCCCGGGACACGATCTGAATTTGATTTCCGAGATGGTTGTTAAGCCCAGCAAGGCGGTCCTAATTATATAACATCATATTATTCAGACTTTCGACGTGCAGTCCAGATCCGATACGGAGTTTCAATGTGTTCCCGAGAGCAACTGGGTAATGAGATTGATCCTAGATTTCAGGGTAACGTAGCATCAGCGAATTTACAAGTTTTGGGTCTTGCAGATCGTATTTAAAGTGATTCGAGCTAATTCTATTAATTGTTTAGTTCAGTACTTAACCAAATTCCGCCCTAATTATGATAGAATACGGTCCTAGGGAAGTTCTACGCCCCTTTATAGTATTTATAGTTAGTATATTATTTTAATTATTTTCTTAGTAGTTCATCATCAAGTCTACTTCATCTCCACCAAATTTCATTAGGTTTTGTGTTGTAGAAAAATTCTAAAAATTCCAGAAGCAGCAGCTGTCCAAACTAATGATTTTCAGACAATTGTCACAATAACCTATATTTAACTATATTATATTTTTCACTTATTTTTATATGAAACTAGGCTTATCAAACTTCAATCTGGCTTTTGAATCACCTAAATCGGAGTTATAACGAAGGAGATATGACTTTTCGAAGTTGGACGAAAAGTACAGAAAATGGGGCGAAAAACGGGCCGCCCGATGCGCTACGGCCCGCCCAGGCCCGCTGTAAGGACGAGGCCTCGCCAAACCGGCGAGCCCCTTGCTGCTTGCTGTCCTATCTGGAGTGGTTTCGCCACCCTATATTCGAAATAGGTGTATTTTATAATCCAGGATGAGTTATTTGACGTGCAATATATGTTTTTAGGGTAGGAGAAGCTGATCTATCCAAATAGCCTACTTATTTCGTGAGATTTCAAAAGGTTAATGGTTAAAAACCTATTTTTATTTATTTATTTACTATTCATAGTAATTTTTAATTTAAGTATTGATCAACATCACCTAAACTTTAAGATTTGTGTCTAATATGAAAGCACTTAGAAAATTTTGAAGGATAAGGTAGTGAAAGGTGAGGTTTTGAAGAAAATGGTTTGAAAAGGGATTTGAGACTTTTGAATTGAGTATTTGAGAAGTTAATCAGGTGTTAGGATCGACCCATCGCCTAAGGACGTCTAACTCCAGGTTGGAAAAAGTCCGAGGTGTTATATATATATATATATATATATATAAGGGGAGGTTGGTTGCAGAATGTTTGAATGAATGGGCAGGGAATGCACTTGACAAGACCAAACTAACGGGCGAGTAGGTTTGGATAGTATTGCTGAATTCCAGCTCTGGCATTATTGTCAATGTTAATTGTGCTACCATAAGGGAGATCCGTACAAATGAGTTAACTATCCCAAGCGAGATGCATCTGAGATGCTTCCTAATTGTCTTCATTCTTGTATCGACCGGCGAACCAAGTTGAGCCGAACTCTTATCATGAAAAGGGGTGAATGACCGACTCTGTCTACTTTTATACAGGAAAAAGAATAAGGAGTTCATATATAAGAAAAATGTATGGACCTCCTGGGAAGAATGGATGACGTGTTGACCATATGAAGAATAAGCAATATTGGAATGAATGGGGGCGTGTACAAGGGAAGGACATAAATATTCATAGATCCACTTCTGGAGAAGCCATAGTGGTCCTCCTCCAAGATACAAACCTTTAGTGGTGATTTAAAAAATACCTCTGTATAGGTAGCTAAGTACAAAAGGTGCCAGAGCAACTTTTCAAACCTGTGCAAGCACCTCGGCTAGTTAAACATACTAATTTGTGATATGAAGAGCATTCATACAGAGTAAATGTCGACGGATTTAAAGTAACAGGATGACCGTATGTTCTTCATAATTGACCAGGCCTTCACGTTTGCGATACATTTGCATGAAATGTGAATAAGCTTACAGGCCTTATGTATAAAATGTCCTGTTTCTTTCTGAGCGAAGCCTGAGAAAACTGCCCCGCTAAAGGAAAGAAATTGGGTTAGAGCCGCAATGTCCAAAATTATTGGACTCATAGGGCCACATCCGAAGAAGAATGTGTTGGTAGATGAGATCCAAAATATCGACGCCACTGTAAGAAGAGTAAGGTCTGACGGATAATCGTATATGGAGATTTTGATACATTCGTAAATGTCGAAGTTTCCCCATATTGCTTCATGTTGAGAAGAAACGCGAGCGAACCAAACATCCTATTATGATAGTGGCTTTGGCCAAGATCGAGGATTCTTTAGAGTATTGGTTGGTTCTGGTATGGATTTGGATTGAATCAGTAAAGTTTTACCTGGGCAGATAGGAAAAAGAGGGTCCTTCATACTAACGTCATCAACATCAGTCCTAGGGAATACTACTGGTCCCATACAATAATAGTCTTAATTTGGTGATTTGAAAACTATTTCATTGGATCATTTCTCATAAAGGGTGCCTATCATAGTGACTAAATCATCCTGATGAAAAGATGGGGAAGATGATGATGTGGATGGCATTGTTAAGGTATGAGAGGGAATAATGGAATTAGGATTTTTTTGGGGAAGAATGATAAAGAAAGAAGTGTGGGGTGAAAAGAATACTGAAACAGTGCTTATATCGGTCGAGGAGACGGAGCATTTATTAAGACATCCTTAAAATTTTGCTTTGTACGATACAAGTACATGCGTCGCAATGGGGTTAGCCCTTATTTCAAAAAAGGTAGTTAGAGCTGACATGTAGAGATGTATCGCTCAGAGACGATTACCACGACACTACCGCGTGTATCGAAGGACCGCTGCATTAATGAGGGGTCACATGTCGCTTTCACATTTTTTCCAAAGGTGAAGTGATGTGAGGGGAAATGTTCATCCATATTATCGGCAATTCTTGCGAAAGCCATTTAGAGTGAGTTACGTGTGATTTGGATGAATTTGCATGGTATATTTAGAGATCTGTGAGGATATACGAAGAGGATTCTATGATAGTACATTTGGAGCGTATCAAGCAACGACACGTCATTCATTAAGTGATCGATTAAAGAATGATAGTGTAGAAGTAGTTACAAGATAGATGGTAAGAGTAGAAGCAAAGAAGGCCATGTAATGTTAAACGATTATAACAACCGTCAGAACATGCGAAACATCTAGATGGTCAAGTTAAAGCTATAAATATCAGAGAAGTTTAGTAGGAAGATTTTGTCTCATACCAACCCAATCAAACCCAAACATATATTTGAATTATATATTTCAATTATCCGTCATTTGCACTCCTTAGTGTAATCATTCTACCTTATCTGCAAGTCAATTACATTTCATAGTGTAATCTTTTATTTTTCTGCCTGCTGTTTATATTCCATAGTATGATTTGTAGCGTTAATCAAGTAATTGGTAATCTTAGTTGTAATTTGGGTCTATACTTGTATGTTGGATTTAGTTCTCTATGCAGGAAAGTGTTTTGTAGCTGCTCACCGCAATTGACTGTAAGGTTTCTTGTCACGCTTTTTTCCTTTTATATATACTGAAAAGTATTTTCGTAAAGAAGGCAAATGTGCAACTCATCATTAGAGGACGTATCCTACCCTTTGAATATTGTTGGATCTTATTTATATACTGAGCAAATGGTTGAATAGGCGGCCAATTTCATTTGATCTTATTTATGTACTGTGCGCTTGGGCAACAGCCCTGGGAAGTTTTCAACGGTAGACTTTAAATCCTTGTCGCTTCATGTGGTGCAGTCCACTTGAGCCTTCGATCCGTTCCCTTTTTGGGCTCTTGCCCTAAAATAATCTATCAAAATGGATAGCGGCCTGGATACAACGTTTATAGATCACGGTGGGGCACACAACCCCTGATATGACCGTCAGTCTCTAACTCCTGGCGGTGGCGGGGGTAGTACCCAATCCCCGCCCATGCGGGTCAACTCATTCGCCACTGGGTTTAACGATTAACGAGGGATCATTCAAAGATTCCGACGGGCCGTTCAGCAATTCCCACCCGTAAGAAGACCAAGACTCCAGTTTGAGAGATAGTAGAAGAAGAGAGGAAAAAAAGAGAAAAAACTCTAAAATCCTTCTTCTCGAATCTCCTTGTTTCTCCAATCGCTCCCTCTCTCTACTGTAAAAAATGGCGTTGCGTCTTGTTTCTTCTTCGGACGAGGTGGTGATTAAAGCCCCGACGGACCACCGTGTATACCGTGTCCTTCACCTCCCCAACGGCCTCTCAGCCGTTCTCATCCACGACCCCGAGATCTTCCCCGATAAGCTTCCAGAAGATTCTAGAATCCTAGAAGAAGAAGAAGAAGAAGAAGAAGAAGATGATGATGATGATGATGATGATGATGATGAAGAGGAAGAAGAAGGAGAAGCAGGAGAAGGAGAAGGAGAGAATGAGAAGAAAAATGGCGGAGTCATGCCTACTAAAAAGGTTGGGAGATTTCTTTTCCTTATAATCTCATTTTTTAATGGACATTTCTGATGTTGGTAGCCACCCCTTTCATTGTTTTGATTGAGAAGCAGCCAGGCGGTTTGCCGCGACGAGAGATTGAACCACATATTCACAGCATACTCATGCATGATGGGAGATATGCATCGGGCGGGCTCTACCTTGTGCTTGCCCTATGCCAGAAATCAGGCTGGTTTGTTCGTCTTCTTGAGGGTGATGAACAGTCAGAAAAAAAGACTGGCTGTCTATGTTTCTTGTGCACAAGTGGCCTGTGCCTGGTCAGCTGGCTGGCTTCATTTGTTGGACTGGAAAATGTTCATAGTGGACCCCATGCATTGAGTGGCCTGGTGATGCAAACCCGAAAGGGAAATCAAATAAATCAATAAGAAAAGAAAGAGATTGCAGAAAAGACCCAACAATCCTCTAGCCAAATGCTAGAGATCACAAATGCAAGACTGTGAGCAAGCTCAACAGTTCTCTAATCTTGAACCCCCCCCCCCCCCCCCCCCCCCCTCAATTCCATAGGCCATAGGTCCCATTTATAATCAACCTTACAATATGTAATAAAAGATATGAAATCTAAAAATCTATGAAATAGGAAAGCACCTAAGTAAAAAAGCATTCTATAATTAAGAAAATGCCTAAAATAAGAAGATACTTAGATAAGAAAATATTTAAAATTATTCCTTGCCTAAAAATAAAGATATGAAAGAAAGAGCAAATTTCCTAATTTAGAGATTTGAGAAAAATGGGAAGTGATGATGGCTAAAAAAGGAAGGTGGTCCTTTTCTTGTACACACGTGCGGAGCGTGTACGTGTGTGATGTGGGACGATTGCATCAATTCCCCCCGGCTTGAAAAAACTCGGCTCCGTCGAGTTAATGACAATGTACTCCTCATATAGTTTTGGGTTGATGCGCCTGAAATCCTTTGCTAAAATCCATGTGCTGTCGGACCTTGGTCGACCCTTCCATTTGACAAGAAACTTCTGATCCCCCCCTTGGCGTGTGGAAACTATTTGATCATCCAACCCGTCCTCAATGATTTCTTCGAGCTAGCGTGGTACCTTAGGTATCTGGATAGTTTGTTCTTCTGTTCTCTCGTTTGTGTGATGTTCAAGATAAACTGTAAGGTTTTCCACATTAAAAATGGGGCTGATCTTCATTTCAGGTGGCAACTTGATTAGGTATGAATTATCACCTAGCTTCCTCAAAATGTGGTAAGGACCTGTCTTTTTGGAGTGGAGCTTTGTATAAGAGCCCGCTGGAAACCGCTCAGGCTTAAGTCGCACCATGACTCTATCTCCTTCTTGGAATTGTGCAAAACGTCGTCAAACATTTGTATATCCCTTGTAATTTTCATTACTAAGTGTGATCTTTCGCCTAACTTCTTCATGTATCTCTTTAACATGCTGTGGAAAAGCTTCAATGTCTTGGCTCGATCAAGTCACACTAGGAAGTGGGACTAAATTGATAGGTTGTCGCAGTCGCATTCCGGTCGCCAATTTCGAAAGGAGAGAGTCCCGTAGTGCGGTTCATAGAACTGTTATAAGCGAACTCAGCTTGTGGTAACACGATGTCCCATGAGCTTATATGATTACCAACCAAACATCGAAATAGATTCCCAAGGTAATGGTTTACGACTTCAGTCTGCTCATCTGTTTGCGGATGATAAGCACTTGAGAATTTCAACTTAGTTCCCATCTTAGACTATAAGGTGCACCAAAAGTAACTCATAAACTTGACGTCATGATCAGATACAATAGTTTCGGGAATTCCATGTAGACGAACCACCTCTTTAAAGAAAACATTGGTGATGTGCATGGCATTCGATGTCTTCTTATAAGGGATAAAATGAGCCATCTTTGAAAACCTGTCAATTACAACGTAAATAGAGTCATAGCCACGTTGCGTCGTAGGCAATCCCAAGACGAAATCCATACTGATGTCATCCCATGGAGCATCTGGCACATGTAATGGTGTATAAAGACTAGAATTTTACTTGCTACCTTTACCAAGTTGAACCGCTTGACATTGACAAACAACGATCCCAACGTCCTTTAAACCCGGCCAGTAAAAACGATCCTCAACCAGAACTGTTGTTTTATTGATACCAAAGTGACCACCTAGTCCCCCTAATGAAGCTCTCGTATAACAAGCTCTCGCAAGGAACTCTTAGGAAGACACAACCTCATGTCGAAGAATAAGTACCCATCCTGCAAGCTATACCTTGGGTACTCTGTGCCTGCACCAAAAATGAGTGTTGAAAATACCTTCCCAAAATCATAATCTGTGGCATAGTCTCGTTTAAGTTCTTCAAACACAACAACGGAAACTAATAAGGTAGACAATAGGTGTGACTTTCGGCTGAGGGTGTACGCTACCTTATTTTCAATACCGACGTGATGTTTTAGGTTGAATGTGAACTCTTGAAGATAAGCACTCCACTTAGCATGCCTAACACTCAACTTCTTCTGAGAATTCAAGTAACGTAATGCCTCATGATCAGAATAGAGCACAAACTCTCGATGAATGAGGTAATGACGCCAATGCTTCAGAGCTTGTACAATAGCATAAAACTCCACATCGCAAGTAGAATACTTCTTTCGTGCCTCATTGAGTTTTTCACTGAAAAAGGCCACCGAATGTCCTTCCTGGCTAAGAACACCTCCTATGCCCACGTGCGATGCATCACAGGCAACTTCAAATACTTTTTCGAAATCAGGAAGTTTGAGAACCGGAGCCTCTGTCATTTTCTGCTTGATTTCTTGAAATGCTTTGTTGCTGCTTTAGTCCACTAAAATGGATTGGATTTCATACATTTAGTAATTGGCGCCATGATGGAACTAAAGTTCTGAATAAACCTTCGATAAAATGTCGCAAGCCCCCTGAAAACTGCGAACCTCATAAATGTTTATGAGAGTGGACCAATCAACAATGGCCCTTATCTTTTATGAATCAGCTTTTACACCCTCTGCTAAAACGACGAACCCGAGAAAGACCACGCTAGAACTGATGAATGTACAGTTCTTCAAATTGATGTAGAGTTTCTTATGGTGCAGTACTCTCATCACTTGGCAAAGATGGTCCAGATGATCTTCTTGTGAATGGCTATAAATGAGGATGTCATCGAAGTATATGACGACAAACTTGTCAATGAATGGCCGTAGAATTTGCGTCATCACCTGCATGAATGTGCTAGGTGCGTTCGTTAAGCTGAATGGCATAACTAGCCATTCATACAATCCATCCTTTGTCTTGAAAGCTGTTTTCCATTCATTGCCAGGACAAATTCTTATCTAATGGTACCCGCTTCGCAAATCAATCTTCAAAAAAATTGTAGCATTTGCCAACATGTCTAGCATGTCATCCAGGCGCGAAATAGGAAAACGGTACTTTATTGTTATCTTGTTGATGGCGCGACTGTCAACACACATTTGCCAACTACCATCCCTCTTTGGTGTTAGCAACACTGGCACAACACACGGGTTGAGGTTATCACGAATGAACCCCTTTGTTAACAATTCTTCCTCATGTCAATGAAGCTCTGCATGCTCTGTCAGGTTCATTCAATATGCTGGAAGATTTGGTAATGGTGCTCCAGGTACCAAATCAATAGCATTCCGAATGTCGTGCATGGGTGGATGCTCACTTGGTAGTTCATCAGGGAACAAATCTTGAAATTGGGACAGAATGTCCAGAATCTCAGGTGGTTGAATAACACCATTATGAACCGGATTGATCTTGCATCCTACCAGAGCATACATGATTCCACGTTCACGATTCTCTTCCATGAATTGGGCCATACTCAACACTGTGGAAGCCGACTTTGCCTCTTCAAGTTCGTCATCGTTCATAGGGTTAAAGAGTAATGGGCTTTCCTTTGTATATAAAGCTGTATGTGTTCTTGCGACCCTTGTGAGTTACATCCCTGTCATATATCCACGGGCGCCCTAGTAATATATGTGTGACCTTCATTGGAATGATGTCGCACCAAAGCGATTCTTCATAACGACCCAGAGAGAAGTTGACTGAGTGCCTTTTAGTCACAGGGATGAACATGTCATTCACCTATGCAATCTTATATGGCTTGGGATGCGTTTGAGGTTTCGGTTTCAACTTGTCCACCATGCTTTGTGAGACCACGTTCATGCTACTGCCTCCGTCAATAATGACCTTGACAACCTTTCCACTACACGATACTCGTGTATGAAAAATATTCGTTCGCAGCTAGTCTTCTTGGGCCTCCTTTGGCTGTCAGAATCCTTCTGACCACCATTGATAACTTGTTTTCATTTAGGCCATCGAGGCCCTCCTCAAGTTCCTGCTCATCATCTTCTGGATCATTTGCGTGTTCATCTTCCACTTGGTCTGCAATGAAGTCTTCTGTCTCACAAAATTGTAGATTGCGAGAGGGACACTCAGTCGCGTAATGTCCACGACCACCACACTTTAAGCAATTGTTGGTCGGCCTCCAATGATAATTTGTTTTCATTTAGGCCATCGAGGCCTTCCTCAAGTTCCTGCTCATCATCTTCTGGATCATTTGCGTGTTCATCTTCCACTTGGTCTGCGATGAAGTCTTATGTCTCACAAAATTGGAGATTGCGAGAGGGACACTCAGTCGCGTAATGTCCACGACCACCACACTTGAAGCAATTGTTGGTCGACCTCCCTTGTGTTATTGCAACACAAATATACTGACGATCTCCTTGAAGTTGCCAATCTTCAGCATTCTACTCCAGTTGACACACCTCTTGAATTAAATTACATGTTGAGCAAAGATGACGTTGATCTTCTCCCTGATCCTACCTTATATTGACGACTTGTTGAAAGTTTAATTTATTTAACTATCACAAGACTTGATATATCTTATGCTGTCAACTTGTTGAGTCAATTTATGAGTGCTCCTCGGCATCTTCACAGATCAGCGGTCAAACGCCTCATTCGATACCTTCTTGGCACAACCTAAAGGGGTTTTTATTTTCCCACAACTAATGATCTTACCCTACATGCATACTCTGATGCTGATTGGGTTGGTTGCCGTGACATGTGCCGACCAACCACTGGTTGGTGCATGTACCTTGGCAAGCCATTAATCTCCTCGAAATGTAAGAAGTAGAATCGGGTATCAAGATCTTCTATATAAGCATAATATTGAGGTATATCCTCTGCTTGTTTTGAAATCCTTTGGATCTGTGGACTTCTAGCTGACCCAGGCTCTGTTCGACCTCATCCTACGCCTCTACATGTTGATAATACTAGTGCCGTTAAAATTGCAGAGAATTTAGTGTTTACAAAACACATCGAAGTTGATTATCACTTCATTCGTGACGGATATGAGCGTCGGGTCATCAACCTCCCTCATGTCTTCACCAACCTTCAAATCGCTGATATCTTCACGAAAGGATTTCCTCGACCACACCATTCATTCCTCATGTCCAAATTGCTGCTGTTTGATTCTCTGGCATCAATTTGAAGGGGGGTGTCAATCGAGGGACCACACTTTCAAAACGTGGATCCCATTCAATCATGTGCTATACTTAGGTAGTCTATTTTACGAATAGAATTAGTCTCCTTCATTATTCCTTAAATTAGGGATTGTAATCACCCAAAATTATGGGTCAACATGTACAATGTATAGCAATCTATAATCTATGTAAGAGGATAAAATCTCACAATGAGGACCACCAGAATTGTATGAAAACTTGATCTCAAGATTTCAGTAATTCAGATTTCTGTAGAAATATCAAAGACGATATGTGATACGGGGTCATATTGGTCCGATGTGAAAAAAACTGACCTGTATTGGCACGTATTGGTTGATACAGGCTGTGATGGCATCAATATGAGGCCAATACAGGCCGATACACCCATAAAAGCCCCCCCCCCCCCCTTTTTTATTTTAATTTCAAAATTTCACTCATGTCTCTTCTTTTTTTTTCATTTAAACCATGGAGGAAGCTTAACAACTCATTTTAGGCTAGATCTAGACCTATTTTGGGATAAAAACAAATGATTTGAATGATATTTGACAAATCGAAGCGAAGTGACTGTTATAGGATAAATCGGAAAGAAGGGTAAACCTTCACTTTCTTTTTGATATTTTCATCTTCTTTTTATTGTATTTCAATATAATGGGCCCTAATCACCAAATCATGCTTGATTTTTGTTCAATTAGGGCCCATTTAGTTGACCATCAATAAATCAAACGGACAGACTAATATTCTCATCAAAGAATGGTTCCATACACCATCATATGCATGACTGATATTGATACGCGACGCCCACATCGTATTGTCTTTTGGCCATGGCGATACGTCCCTCGACACCGATATTCAGAACCATGAGAAGAGGTGAGAAAATTACCAGAAAAGATAAGAAAATCAAGATTCTCAACAGTTAAGTGTTGCTGGACAACAACCACAAGATCCAACACCTATGGATGCAAGTTGAGGCCCCAAAACGATGTGATGCCTTTGTTCTCAAAACAATGCTTGATGCGTATGATGAAGTATTGGACCTCAACAAGGTTCTGAACTTTGATGGGGACCTTGTCGAGTGCACAAATTTCATTGAAGAACCAATCTTCAACCAGGATCGTGAAGAAGACAAATCCGAGGCCATTGATTATCTAGATCTCATTGGAGACTCGATCTATGACATAGACGAGTCCGAAGAGTTTCAAAATTCTAAATCCTGATACAAGCTTGATCAATGATGATATGATCGTCCATAAGGATAATGTTGAAGAAGCTGTACTGCATGCTGTTGTCAATTAGAGTTGATCATGGAGTGGAATTTGAGTTCTTTGAAGCCGACATGGTTTAATGACAATGGCAACGATTTGTATTAGGTCTTATGTTGCTGCTATTAGGCTACCCTTTGATCAAAACTCGAGGACAAGTTTTATCGTTTTCTCCAACATGAAGTGTGATGTAGGTGGCATCTAGATCAAGATCATCACCATCATTGGTTTTGGTGTTGGCCGCAATTGGACCATTAATAGTCTTGGTTTCACTATGGTATACAAGCAAGACATCATATTTGTCCATGGTGGACAGCCATGGCCCTAGATCAGATGATGATGATTCGTTTTCTGTTGCATAGTGTAGCTCTTTTTCCATCCCATTTCTTTGATATGGGCGTTTGTTTTAGGGTGTTTTGGTACTTCCATTATCTTAGTTTTTGTGGATTGGATTAAAAGGTAGGTTAACAAATTAGTGTCTTAGATTGATTGGGGTTAGGTTTTTAGTATAAATACCGTCCTTTGCATAGAAATTTTCAAAATTTTGAGTACATGAAGTGAAATTGAGTTTTTCTCTGAGTGCATCTCCGTGTTCTAGCGTGTGCATTGAAGGAAATTGGGTCTTACTGAGACACTCGCATATCACATTTTTTAAGGCCTTTTGAATCCTCTTTTCTTGAGCTGCTCACAGGGTGTTCAATGACCATTTATCCCGCTGATTTGTTTAGTGTACCCGTGTCAATCCAATCATTTTTTTGAGTCACTACAATGACCTGAATGGAAGAAGATTCAATTAATGGTTGTGGGATGTTCCTTGCCTCTTTTTGTATTCAAGGGTCTTCCGCTTCTATCATTTATACCAATCGGGATTCCTCTGTCTTGCCTCCTTGTTAGTTTTAGCTCCTTCAATGTATGCTCAGTTAGTGTATGCTTCTTGCTTCTATATTGGGGACTCTCTCATAGGTGTGGGGTTTGTCTTGCGGATTGATTTGTATTGGTTGATTCCTCATTATCCTATTATTGGTTGTTTTTTTTTTCAAAGATATTATTGATTTTATTAGAAAGCAACTAGACAAATTGTCAAGCTAAAAGAATACAAAAAAACATATTAAAAATTGATGAATATTTGAAGCCTATTCCAAGGCGTCTCTCTTTGACTTCCATACGACTTGATCCGATGATTTGAACTTCTTGTCAAAGCAACGCGCATTACGTTCACTCCATATATTCCAAAAGCATGTCATAAGGCTCAATCTCCAAAGAATAAGACTTTGTTTGGACATCTAGATGCCGTGCCATTCCTGAATGAGGTTAGGAACTAAAGATGGCATGATCCAATGTACTTTAAAGAATTGCAGAATACGGCTCCAAAGCTGATTGGCGAAAATGACAATGAATTAATAGATGATCAACAGATTCTGTGTCTTTCATACAAAGAAGGCATATGTTTGGGATGATCATTCCCCTTTTTTGAAGATTGTCAATCGTAAGAATCCGTTTCCTGCCTGCTAGCCACGTCAACAAGGAAACCTTAGGAGGGGTCCCGTAGGACCAGAAATCGACTGGGAAGATGAAACTATGGGAATTCCTCGAAGGACGGATATTGTTGTAAAAGGACTTAACCGAGGATGCTCTTGAGGAGGATGTCGTCCAAACCAAAGTGTCAGTTGAGTCCAGGAAAGGGATATATAGGTGGAGGTGCTCCAATAATTTTGCATACTCCACTGCTTCAGAATTAGAGAGAGCCCTTCTACATTGAGGGCACCTCGCACCCCTACCACCTTCAGAAGAGAAGCATCTTTGGACAGATGTTTTTCTCCGGAGAAAGCAAAGCCAAGGATGGAAACTCCTCGGCTAGAGGTCTGCTTCTGCACCAAGTGTCCTCCCAACAACGAATCCGCGTGTCGGTACCAAGAATGAATGATGATGCACTCATAACAGATGGAGCCACCGATGAAATTGCCTTCCAAATAGCCAAGGTACGATAGAGAGATGACTTCTTGATCTCCCAGCCCATCTCTTCCAAACCATACTTTCGAGCAATAACTTCCCTCCGAAGCTTATCTTCTTCGGTGCCGAATCTCCATTGCCATTTACCTAGCAAAGCCTCATTCATTGATGCGAGATCTCTGACACCCAATTCCCCATCGGCTAGAGGATAACAAACCTCTTCCCATTTCAAAAGATGAAAATTTTGTTTATCCTCTGCCCCTCGCCACAAGAAATCCCATTGATTGGCTTTAGCTCCTTATTTTTCAAATATTTTATGGATTTTTTTTTTGGCTAACAAAAAATCGGTCTGATACGGTCCGTTATAGGTTGATATGGGGCACATACCGATACGCAACGCCGTATTGCATCAGTTTTTGTCAGGGGCAATATGCCCTCAGATACTGATATTCAGAACCATGCCGTATCGTAACAGTAATTACACTGGCCGTTATGGTCATTGTTATTGTTATTGAATACCTTGCATGCGGGGCTCTTTGAAGATGGCAGGTGGTACATGTGGCTACCATGTGGGTCATTTTATAAAGAGAGGGGTCCTTTCATCACACTTCCTTCAATTAGTCTTAGAAATGAAGTTTCAAAGTGTGGGCAAGCAAATGAGAAAGGGGCATTTTTTCAGGAAAATGAGAGGGAAACAGAAATGGCGTTTCCAAGAAATTTACAAAAATAAACAGCAGAAACACCGTTCTCATGGAAATGGTGTTTTTGCAATTTATGTTTCAGTGAATCCAAATGGGCTGTAAAATTTCCCCTTTATTTTCATTGCTACTCCGAACCTTTTCTGAAAGAGAAATCACCAATCTCTTCTTATGCCTAGTGAGAAGCACCTCCCGGAAAATGAAGTTTTTGTGAATGCACGATCTGCCACCAAATTTGTGAAAATACTGAGTTGGAAGTTCCCCTATTAGACATCCAATATGTTCTTTAACCTATCTCTGGTTTTTTATGCTCCTTTCTGTGATTTAATCGTGTTGGGCTGAGTCATGTAATTAGAAGAATGCAGGACAGCCTATTAATCCATCTTTGAAAATACACTCTTCTGTTTCTATTTTGAATGATTGAGGGCTATATGGACCTGCTATTAATATTATAACTGGACAACTGCAAAGGTTGTTACATCGAGTGAGTGATTCTTTTGAACGGCACTGCTAGGCGCTAAGTGATTCCATTGCATTAAAATTTAAAGCAAAGGTGCCATGATAGACTGCGGTGAGGATTTTTTTTTTTTTAATTATTATTATTATTATTATTATTATTATTATTATTATTTCCAAGTCTTTTCGACTTGAAAGCTGAGCAATTGTTTTGAATTTCTATTTAAGCACATTAAGTGTTCGAAGGGCCTTGCCTTGTGTGTTTTTTCGTTTTTCTTTCCATTTGAGTTCACGATTCAAAGGTTTGCATTTCTCTTTTGCATTTTATATCAGCCATTTGGTTTTTTATTTGTTTTGTGCACACAGAGTCCTTTTCTTCTAATTATAATGCTTTTGCAGGCAGCAGCTGCTATGTGCGTAGGAATCGGAAGCTTCTCTGACCCCTTCGAGGCACAGGGTCTTGCCCATTTTTTGGGTACGTCAGATTTGCTTGGTTGTTATCTTTTCTTTCTTCCAGTGCTGTGTTATATTTCTTTTTTGCTAGTTTTTTAATATATTTATCTACTTAGTGAGTAAAACCTATATCATCTGATCATGCTGAATGTTGCTTATATTTCAACAGTTCTTATGGTAGGTTTTCTTTGATGTAGTACCCCACACCCTGAAAGAAAATCTAAAACTATTCCATATAATAGAAAGAAGTGGAAAATACAAAAAAGAAATGCCTTAAATCTCATAAAATTCCATATAATAGAAAGAAGTGGAAAATGCAAAAAAGAAATGCCTTGATCCCATATTTTATGAGATCTCTACAACTATGTCCAATCAATATAGTCTATGTAAACTCAGAAGAACAAGAGACGTGATCTTAGCATCTTACATTGAGCTGGCCCTTGAAGTGCACAATACGTAAGAAGTTTTTCATAACTATGCGTACAGCCGACAACATCCATTGCTCTTCACTTTTCATTGAATCAATTAATCAAATACTTTTAAAAAAAAGATTTCATTGAAATAAATATTCTACATTCACAAATTCCACGGGTCTAGTCCCTATCATCGGCATTGCAACCATTATATGTGTTTTGGGAGGAGCTACCTCCCAGTCTGCAAGGTGTTACAGACATTGCTAGTCACTTGAAACAAGTTTGTGGAAGTAATACAAGGACTACTAAAAGTGCAAGTAATATGGCATGGCCTAAAAATTGTCACCATTGGATGATCCTTTGTGACTGCCGACTGTAATTGTCCATTTTCAGACCATCATCATCATCATCTAAGCCTTATCGCAATTAATTGGGGTCGGCTACATGAATCCTGTTCCGCAATTCCACTCTATCAAGGGTTAGGATCATCTAATGTGGGAAACATGGAATTATGTTCCCATCCCATGATGGGGCTCACCAGCAAAATGGCTTAGAGTGCCGAAAGGTGGGGCATGCCTGTGCTATTGTTGGGTTGAGCAAAAGTCACTGTTTCGTTTGATCGAGAAGCATATAATTTCTCGAATAGCAATTGCAGAAAGTGTGGTGGGTAAGGCTGCACGAAATCCAACCTTCTTCTGTTCAGCACACACAAATCAGAGCATCTTTATATTGGACCTATGGTCACATGTCAATTTGTTAAATCCAAACTAACATGGTATAATCTTTAAGAAGTCGTTCTGAACATATCCCTCATTTTCTGGTTTTCCAAAACCCATCATGAACTAGCTTTTGTGTACATTACAACTGTTGATATATGCAAATCTTAGTCACAATTACTTTTTTGGCAGAACACATGCTCTTCATGGGGAGTTCAAAATTTCCTGATGAAAATGAGGTCTGTTTAGATTTATTTTGCCTTTATGCCACTAATTATGCATTGGAAGAAATGTGCTGATTTGAGTTTAGAGATGTTTGTTTGTTTGAGTTGATTGCTTTGGGAAACATTTAGTCGTCTTGTAGTTTATGTGATGACCTCTTTCAGTAAAACATTGACATCATAGGGCTTTGTGCTTATATGCATAAGCAACATTTGATAAGCACAAATGACTCCATAAAATGAACCGGGACAAACAAAGGATTTTCCAGGGACTTCGTTGCAATTTCAGTTCATTTTGGTGCTTGCCATTGCACCATATTTCCAAAATTTTCGAATTCAGTTGGCTGAATCAACTCGACCAGATTTCAACTCGACTTAGCTAATTAGTGGATACTTGGTTACTTATTTGGCTCATTAAGTTTCTAAAAAGCATGGTGTGCAGTAAAGGCCGTTACGTAAAGGTAATGGAGGCAACCGTTACACGTTATGGGGTCGTAATGGTCGTAACAACCATTATGGAAAAAATGACCTGTAACTGCCATTAATGGCTCATTACGCCCCCTGTAAAGGCTGTAACGCTCCGTAATGGTCTGTAATGGGGCAAATACATGTTTTTCGGATATTTTTTTTTCAATGTTATGGGGTAGATACAGGCTTTTTGAGAATTTTTTTTTAATAAAAAAAGAGACCGTAACGGCCATTACAACCATTGCCCCGTATCGTAAAGGTAATGGTGTGGTGGCCGTTATGGCCACTGTTACCATTACAGAATACCTTGTTAAAAAGATAAAGACAACAAACGGGCCACACAATTTGAATATATCGACAACATACACCCACCTAACTAATACCTGATTAAGTCTTGTCTTGCTCTCTCTTAAGACAAGTGCTCTTAAAACTATAGAAGATGCCCTTTTTTCCCCAGAAAAATAAACCTTTTCTTTTCCTAAATGAAGGAAGGGGTTTCATTAAGAAAAAGCCACTTTTAATATTTTTACTCATGGAATATTGTTGAGAGTTGATTATGGACTTGATCATGATGTGATTAAGTTTGCAAGTCGAATAGATGTGACTGACTTTTGAATTGAGCTTTTGGGTTTTAAACCATGGTTTGCAGGAATGAGTTTGGATTTGGTATTGTTAACTGTCATCAAAATTCTCTCTTCATCACCATTCATGAGCTGTTGCATCTACTGTTTTAAATATTGACGATATCGGCCAATATATTCCACGATATATCTTGTATCCCACCAGTGCGATACAAAACGCACAAGTAGTGCGATATATCCCACATGTTCGATCTAGTGAGCATTTTCGATTTTTGATGCTCTTATTTTCTGTAAATCATGTTAAATTTGTGTCAGATTGTTACAAATTCATGATTTTTCATGCAGAACATGAAAAATCATGGACTGGGAGCTTCGATTTCGAGATTTGCAGGAGATGGGTTAAGTTGCGAAAAATTGAAAAAAAATAAATCAAAAATTCCCATTTCTCGCAAATCATTTGCAATCTTTGTGTTTAAACATCACATCAAACATGTCTGTAACCTAATCTAGTGATTCTTCTTTTGCTTTTGAATGTATTGTTTATGTTTCCACTTGTCTTCTTACATTTATAAATTATATGAATAGACATTGAATATACTTGCATCAATTCAGTTAGACAACGCATAGATTACGATCCCATACAAAGAAAACCTATTATTTGTACTTGTTTTTTGTAATGTTTTGATTTGTAAGTGTGTATTAATGTCTTTTTTAATAATCACCGAAGTTTCGTCGAAAAATTCAACCAATTTCTCAATGTTTCCCCATGTTTCCAACGACAACGATACATTACACGATACAACCGATATATCCCATGCGATAACCGATACGTATCCGTATCCCCAAGAATGCAATACGTAACGCGATACCGATATTTTGAACATTGGTTGCATCAAGGATGCATCCTGGCCATTCGTCAGGCCTCACAAGTCATAGATGTGCCCAGTTCAGACTCCAATGGATTGTGGGGCCCACTGATCAGATCAGTTTGCATTTACAACCCTAATTATTAGCTGGCTGCTTTTTACAGTTGCATTAACTCTTCTTTTTATAGGAACTAGTAAAATGCACATGCGTCACACATCAAGTATAATTCAAAGTGTGTTGCTAATTGCTTTTCATCTGACCATTTGATGGCCACCTATTGTTTCCGTAGCATCATCAATCTCATGGTTACTTATCTACCATACTGTGGATATAGTATCACATGCCCATCTATACCATAAAAGTCTTGGACCCAATGATATAATGACTATATCAAATCGGTTCCTTAGTTGAGCTCAATAGCTTTTTGACGGTCCACTTGATGACCTCAATTGTACATTTAGGATCAGCTCCGATATGTTAATTGCTAGCAATGCTCCATACAAGCGGGGACAACAATCTGATTGATTTTCCTTCATGGGAGTGAATGTGATAGGATTCTATGGCTATTGATGATCTCTTACATAAAATCGTGAATGGTATCTAACTGAAAGACAGGAAAGGATTTTGTTCTGTATTCTATTCTAGACTATTAAGCCTCTCATAAGCCATTGATTGAAATTTTTTTGCATGCCAGATCAATTTATGTTGAGTATGTAAACAATCCAGTCAATGGATTGGTCCATCTGTATGGTTTAACATGTGAAAGCTTGTCGGATGGATCCTAACTGTCCATCAAGGGATAACGAAGTGGACATTTGGATCAGTATGATGTTGCTTGGTTAGAATTCTCCGTAATCCATTAGGTGGGGCATTGATGGAAGGTCAAATATAACAATTCTTAGCAACCCAAATTCAGTACAGAACTTGAATTGTTCGTAGCATGCAAAGTCACATCGGGTGGACCCTAGTGCATCAAGAACCTACAAATGATAGTTAGATGTTATGATTTTGTACAATTAGAATAGTCTAGCCATTCGTTATGCGGGCCATCAATTGGAAGGTTAAACAGAACTATCTTCAACATTCCAAATTCGGATGGTGTCCAGTATTCACAATCACATCAATTGAGTAGTTGTAGATCAAGAGCACACAAAAATGGATGGTTAGGTCAATATGATTTTGCACATTAAGAATACTCTAGCCATCCAATAGGTAGACCTTCAATTGGATGGTTAAAAATGTTCAACAACCCAATTTCAGTGAAAAACTGAGATGGTTAATATATATGTTCTATGTGAATTTTTTTTTCTCAGGCCATGCTCCACTCACAGTGGGGCCCACAACTTGGATGGTCTAGGCTGGCATCCATATAAGGTAGGTTTATTATGGATGGGTTGGGTTGCCTTGATTTTGTGTCAAAGACTGGTGCTTTCAACTCAACACAACCTCAAATTTGAGAATTGACATTTCGATTGACCATGGTTGCAAGTATCGTGTCCATCCTTGTTAGGCCATACAGGGCTGAACTGCTCTAGTAAGAAAAAGATGGGCTGTGTAGGCTGATACGCTGATGTTGGATGATGGAAACTATCTTAGGATGCAAGATGAGAGATCAATTGCACATTAATTTCAGCAATCAACATGTAAAATCAAGCATATCCGCATAATAGATTTAGAAATTCAGATTTATAACACGGAGATCCTATGTTATTACATACGCGGTGCACAAAAATATAAAATGATTCAAGAGTGATAAACTTGGAAGTAGGGACTTCCAATCTAGCGTGGGTAGTGCAACAACCACGTGGATAGACGATGATGCAAGCACAATTCTGGTTTGGTGAAAGTTTCACAAAAAAATTCAGATTTTCATTAGGGTTTTGTATTCATGGATGGAGATTTAAGAATGTGGTTTCTAGGGATTCAAAGGATCTAGGGTTTAGGGAGTTTTAGAGGGAAATCAAGGAGGGAAAACCCCTAACGAGGGCCCACATGTGGCTGCCTGCACGGACGCACATGTGTGTGTGTGCATGTGTGAGTCCACACGTGGCTAGGTAAAGGGGAAGAAAGAGGGAGGATTGCGTAGGGTTTTGGTGGGTTTAGAAGGTTGTAATGGAAGGGGAAGGAGGAAGACAAGAGAAGAAGAAGAATACCTTTTGAAGAAGAGAAAGTTGAAGGATGCATCTTGGGGAATCCACCACCAAACAAGCTTCTACTCTTCCACAATTCAATTGGAAGGGGGGGTTTCTTACAAACCTTAAAACACAAGGAGGAAAATTCCTTCTCACAAGCGAGCTTCTTTTTTTTTTTTTTTTTTTCTTCTCAATAACTCCACTAGGGTTTGTCCACCCCCTGTGCTTTTATAATTAAAAATACGGAATAATTACAACTATGCCACTCAAGTGAAATGGCTTATCATCCAAAATAAGAAAACTAAAACACTTATCAATTTCACCCATCAAATTTATCCTAAAAATAACAAAAAACGTAAAGGAAGCAAGATCTGAGTCCAAGGGGCCCAGATCTAGAAGATCTGGTGGCCCGATGACCTGATCGACAAGATCCAACGGTTGGATCGACACAAAATAAAAATCCTATGACTAAAATGGTATCTTAAGCAGCCCACATGTATTATCCCAAAGTGGGGTCTTCCTGATGCACGCCCAATGCATGTGAGGTCTTCAAAATGGTCCGGCGGGCCCCATCTGGAACTTGTCTCCCATCCACAAAGAAAGCTACATTGATGTGGGTGGTCACCTCCATCTCTAGTACACCCGAGTAGGTCCTTTGATGCCCCCATCATACGCCCTTTCTCAGCACCGATACTGGGCCCATCACATCCGGTAAGAGCTGATATGGACACCAAAGCTCCATTTTGAAAATTTGATTTTCAAATTTTCTTGCTTTTTCACTTTTTTCTTCTTTTCAATCATCTAGGAAGCTTAGAACTAATTTAGACTAGGTCTACGCCCATTTTGAGGATAAAAAAGCAACGTTTGAGTGGGATTTGGCTAACAAAGCGGAATGGGCTATTTTGAGACATATTGGGTATGTGACTAAACCATCACTTTTTTTTTATTTATTTATTGCCTTTTCATCTTCTTTTTGTTGTAATCATAATTGATGCGCCTAATCCACCCAATAATGCTTGATTTATGTTCATTTGGGACTTGGTTGATTTTCAGTAGGTCAAAGGTAACTGACAACATTCATATCAAAGAATGGTATGATACGCCATTGAATACATGTTTAAAACTGAAAAATTAAGATTCTGGGGTTTTACATTTTTTCTTCAATATTTTTCCAAGATTTTTGTTGTTATTGTTGTGTGTGTGTGTGTGTGTGTGTGTGTGTGTGTGTGTGTGCATTAAAAAAGGAGGAGGCACGATACATGTTTGATGTGCCCCGCATCGTATTGTTTTGGGGTCCAGCCCATGCACCCATTGATACCGTTATTGAAAACCTTGCCAGTGACAAACACGACTCTTTTGAATAAACTAATAAGCACTTTCATCTCATAATCTGCAACAGAGATTGTCAACATGCAACACATGGAACAATTGAAGATGTGATTGGCCCTCGATCCAATCCTAGACATCAAATTTTAAGCTCCACGAAATGTTACATCCAATTGATCAAAAGATCATTTCATAATCGAAGAAAAGAACCAGAGGAAATCATGACAGTAATAAAAAGAACTAAAGAGTTTGCAGATTGCGTAGGACACTTGGTACCCAGAAAAGAACACATTAGGCTTGGCCTTATATGATATATCTACACACCAGATTGTTGGTAGGCTCACTTGGAACCCACAAAAGAATTTGCGCGTGCATGCACAAAAAAAAGAGCATGGGGAGAACGGAGAACCCCAACCTAAAATCCTTTGCTATGTGAACTTGGGTGAGGACACTCCTTGCACGAAGCTTGTGCCGATGGGTAAACGCCAATGATATCCAAGTAGTCATTCAAGTCTACATTGTCTCATTAATTGTGGCTCACCAATCGACATACCAGCCTGATTTATTCTTAAGGGACCTAAACCTTTATTGTACACTTGTTGCAATGGCACATGCATCTAAATGGTTAATTGGTGCTTGTACATGTGTGTTGCAGGGTGCATGCATCTTATACATGTGCTATGTTGGTGCATCTTCCTCTTTGCACACACATATCCATTGCACAATAGAGTTGCTACTGGTGGGACCACTTCTAGATGGACATGTTTATCATGGTGCTTGTGCGTGAGATGAGCCATCTATCAATTAGACCCTTAATCAATTGCCTTGTCATAAGAATAAGCTATTCTTCTCGTTGACTGCACTTGCACATTCATCGTGATTTGTGAACTGTGAATTGAGCACCTATTAACTTCGAGACATCATCAAGATATAGGCCATTCATCAGGAGGGGTCATCGATGAACATGTCCTAGCCCAAACGTTTTACTAGTCTACTCATTAGATGGGCTGCTTGATGAGCTGATTCACCTGATTTTTGGGTAGGCAAAAGTCCGTTGTGATCCCACATGGAAAAAGTCCAGATCTCATAAACACCTCCCATGTTGACCATTGTGCTTTCAAACTCATTGGCATTTCTCAAAATATGCATCCTTCTTCCCTAGAAAAGAAATTATATATAAAAAAAGAACGTGAAAGAGAAGATAAAGAAAGTCATCTCATGTTTTACTATTCTCCCAGAAGGTGCAACTATTTGCAATAAAGTACTAATTCTTGTTCTTCTTCTTCCTCTTCTTTTGAATTTCACCCAGAGAATTGATTTACTGGTCATATGGTACAACCATTTTTTTCCTCATCCCTTCTAAGATTTATTTCCATCTTTGCCCTTGGAAATAGGGTTCAATTTAAAGGAAAAATACTTGTAAAACGGGTCATATGTTAAGTTAGCCTGTAATCGGTTGTACTTGTAGGTGATCATTTTTGCTCTCTCCCCACCAACACCAACCAAACAAGACCACCATCTCCATTATTCTCGTGTATATCTCTCCTACACTTTATGTACCTTGTATATCTATCATATATCCAATTAAAATGATTTTTTGACATCTGCCACAAGTAGGGATGCAAATTGGCAGTCAACTCAAGCTCAACCCAACGCCCATGGCCCCCCACCCAACCTAGACCCAACTTGTGCTCCCCAACCTGAGCCTAACGTAACTTACCATGTCCTTAATCTTAATCCATCTCGGGTTGGGGCAAAGATTTAGTATCTCAATAAGTTATACCAACAAAAGAAGTTGCAGCACCGGAAGTTCTTTCTTGTTGTGGAAGACTACGATTGGAATGGCAAAGAGAAGAAGTTGCGGAAACGGATTAGAATGGCATAGAAAAGAAGCTACGACACTGAAAGTTCTCTCCTGTTGTGGAAGACCAGGTGGGGAAGGTCTTACAGACGAGAGCGGAGCTAGAGAGAGCTCGGGGGAAGTGTACAGTCATGCCATAGATGAAAAGGGGAGGATGGACAAAGGTAAGGAGAAAGAAGCTGGGTGGGGGAAAGCTCAACACGAGGTAGAAGACGCTAACCGAATATCTTACCTTGTTCGTCAATGGTTTCCCTGAAGGTTGGCTCACTGTTAACTTCATTAGGATTTTCGAATGAGTGGGGTCATGGAGGTCGTTATTCCTCGCGACCTCTATACGGGAGATTATAGTGGAGGAGGGAGAAGCTTGTTCCTCTGGGCATATGAGGATAGGGGTTGGGTGTGTGTCTTTTAGAGACGTTGTGGTGGGGGCTAATGATGGAGAGAGATAATGGGAGCAAGGGAGAGGGGACAAAAAATACAAGGGAAGCTTGAGCAGGGGAGGAGAGTTGGATCTGGATAGAAGGGGATGGGGAAGAACAGTTGATTCGGGTAAGGACAAAGATAGTAGAAAGGGCATGGAGCACTCTTCAGTGGTCCATCATAGTTGTCACAAAAGAAGGGGCCTCTATCCCTCAGGTCAGAAAGTGGCTGGCCGAGTCTTGCAATTTGGAGGAAACATAATATTCTATCAAAATGATAGCGGAGAAGGAGGTTTGGATATTTGTTCATTCAGGGGTGAACATTGACCAAGTTCTCGTTGTGGGAGCTTTATGGAGAGTCGACTCAATGGAGAGTTTGAGAAGATGGTCTGACCACTCTTTTTTCGGGAGGGGGGAATCTTGGTTTGTAATATGGGTTACCCTTCTGAAACTTTGGTTTAGAGACGTCTTCATTGCAATTGGTTCATGTACAGGTGAAGTTGTCCTTATAGATGAGGCAACGGATAAGGGTGATGAAATGGGTGTGTAGGTGGTCAAAATTGCTGTAGGGGATGATGTGCTTGAGGTTAACATACAGAAGGAAGAGAGAGGAGAGTCCTAGGCAAGATGGGGGTACTAATGCAGGGGCATTTTCACACTGGGCTCGAGTGGGGTCGCTTGTGGGATGCAGGGGCACACTCGGGGTGGGTGCGGCCCACGGAGGAGGTCTCGTGTTCGAGACTCCTTACCAGGGGTGATTAATGCGCATTTCACACCGGGCTCGAGTGGGGTAGCCCGTGGGATGCGGG